>PVKS010054323.1:0-10106 GCA_004027875.1 Aplodontia rufa
TATATACAAATACCTGCTCTATCAGCCACAATAAACATTTTGTTTATGCTATTTTGTCATTTTTCCCCTCATGATCCATTAAGTATTTAATAATTGGTAAAATGAAATTCAGAGAAGTTAAATGTGGCTGAGACAAAATTAGAATGCATATCCCAGACTCCAAGGACCTTATTCATTGCAGCATATTGTCCTGTCTTCAAAGAGTTGTTTTACAACTATTTTGTTCTCCTTAGCTTTTTTTTTTTTTAAGAAAGGGACAGTGAGAGACAATTTTATTTAGTTTTTTAATGTGGCTTTTGTTGCTCCAACACTTTGTTGTATAGGTGTAGGTGGTGCTGGGGTTCCAACCCACGTCCTTTTCTCACGCCAGGCAAGCTCTGTAACTGCTGAGATACAGCTCCAGTCCCCCTTAGTTGTTTTTTTTTTTTTTTTCCAGGATGTTCTATAGAACTCATGTTGTTGATTTTCACTGTAGTCTTTTTTTGAGAGGATTATGGATAAAGACAAATATTCCTGTGTTAAAGCAGGAAGTCCTAATTCAGATCAGACTAAGTTAAATATCATGAATTGCTGTGAATTGCTTCCTTCTTTTGCAAAGTTTCTAGAAGTGAAATGTAAACTGAAGCTGTAATATCACCCCTGCCTGTCATTGTGTATACTTTGCTTTGTCTTCCTGTGTAAAGTACACTTCATATACTATGTTTCATCACCAGAATTCCCCCCTGTAAGGGTGTAAATGAGGACACCCAAAAGGCTCTGGACCGCTCTCTTCTTGATTGCACTTTCCGATTACAAGGTAGAAATAACCGCACGTGGGTTGCAGAGTTAGTGTTTGCAAATTGTCCACTTAATGGCACTTCTACAAGGGAGCAAGGTGAGATGTTTCACGACCTTTGTCTTTGCATATTTCTGGAATTTTTTTTTTAGTATTGATTACTATTAATCCTCTCATTTAATCCTATAGGCCCTTCCCGGCATGTTTACCTGACATATGAAAATCTATTGTCTGAACCTGTTGGTGGTAGAAAAGTGGTTGAAATGTTCCTTAATGACTGGAACAGCATTGCACGATTATATGAATGTGTGTTGGAATTTGCACGTTCTCTACCAGGTACATGTGATGATCTTCCCTTTTTTTCTTTTTTTTTTTGGTACTGTGGATTGAACCCAGGGGTGGTTAACCACTGAGCAACATTCCCAGCCCCTTTTAATTTTTGAGACAGTGTCTCACTAAGTTGCTGAGGCTGGCTTTGAGCTTGCTATCCTCTTGCCTCAGCCTCCTGAGTTGCTAATCTTCCTTTAAAAAATAAAAATCCCCCATTCTAAATGGTGAAGTAAAGCATACACAGTGTTAAAAAAATTAAAAATATGTTTAATGAAAAATTATGTCCTTTTTACCTCACACTTCAATTTCCTTACCCCAGAGATGACCACTCTTAAGTTCTTTTGTTTCCAGAAATTTTTACACAGATATGTCTGTGCGTAATAATACCTGTGTGTTTCAGTAATATAATACTTGTTACTATATATTATTATTATAATACATACAGTATAATAAGCAGCTTGCTTGCATTAACTCACAATCAACTATGAAGAGGCAGGTATAATTCCTCATTTTATAAATGTAAAAGACAAGTCACAGAAACGAAGAACTTTGTTGAAGGTTGTATAGCAAGTGGCCGTGCTAGAATTGGAACACTCTACCTACTATGCAAGATTGTTTCAGTGTATCACATTCTCTGAGCCGGCCCCTTTTTGTAGAAATGGAAACATACTATTCATGTGGCTGTGCCTCTCCCCCCCTCGCCTTTTTTTTTTTTTATTAGAGACTGTTTTTAGGCATATACTATTGCCCAAGTGCCCTCCTTTTCAAATTTATATTTTAAAGTTTTGCATGTGCCCTGTTAATCTCCTTTTTGTTTCCTTTCTGCTTAGACATACCTGCGCATCTAAATATTTTCTCAGAAGTTCGTGTTTATAATTATCGAAAACTTATCTTGTGTTATGGAACCACCAAGGGAAGTTCTGTAAGTTTGAAGTTCCTTTCTTACTAATCGTTGTAAAATCAAGAACTTCAGAAACATGACAACTGCTTTAAAATAAGTGAGGGCTCAAGTAAAAATCAGAGATAAAATGGTAAATTTTAAATACTTTGTTGACATAAATATACTGTAAAGCTCAACTCTTCAAATTAGAAATAAAAATACCCTCTTGGTTGAGGTATGTGATCTTGAAGATTTTTTGGAGAAAATAATGTGCTTTTGGTGCTTATATTCTTTTTCTTCACTAATTCTCGGTCTTCTTGGCAATATGATTGTTGTAAGGCAGAGTATGTCTGAATGGTTATAAACAATATAGTATGCCTTTTTGTTGGGTTCCATGAATGTTATTGTTTGATCTTATCTTAATCTTGAAGGTATTACCTGTAATCTATAGTTACTTATTTTCTTCCCCACCCCATATGTAAAGTCCTAGAACTTTAGTATAAAAATTCAACCAGCTGGTTTCTCTCTGGGCTCTTCCATATCAAGTAATGTCAGAAATTACTTGAGTTTATTATTATTTTTTTTTTAAAGAGAAAGAATCAATTTTATTTATTTTCTTTATCTGATTTTTGTTTTTCTGACACTTAATTGTGTTTGTGGTACTGGGGTTCAAATCTGGGTCCTTGTGCATGCCAGGCAAGCGCTCTAACTGCTGAGCAACCACCCCATCCCTACTTGAATGTTTTAAAATCTGCTAACCAAATACAACTGTGCTGGAGGTGGTTTCCTTCTCTTTTATGACAGTGCTCTTTAGTTCATGGTACCAAGAGTGTGACTTTCCTTCAGTTCAGGAGGAAAATAAAGAATGAGAAACACTAAAGATAATTACCAAATAAAGTTTAATCAAAATTTCTTATTTAGCACCTTCTCTTTTTGTTTTATATAGTAGAAGAGGGCTAATACACATATGCACAAGGAATATACTGGTCCATATTAACAACATATCTGGAGTTTGAATCCACTCTCACTTATTTTCAAAAAATATTTAACGTGGACCTTTGACATTTGCCTTTTAATATTTTACCTTGTACTTGACTTGTTACTTTACCGGTTTCTGAAATATGTGTTCTCTTTGATGTAGATTAGTATCCAGTGGAATTCCATCCATCAGAAATTTCACATTTCTTTGGGAACAGTTGGTCCAAACTCAGGTTGCAGTAACTGTCACAATACCATTCTCCATCAGCTTCAAGAAATGTTCAACAAAACACCAAATGTGGTTCAGTTATTACAGGTAATTTTATTTTCCATCTAAAATATAAGGCCTCATTGGTGTTAGTTTCTCATATAAAACTCCTCAAAAAATCATGTGGGATTATTTGTTTTTAATGATTCAAGTAGGTTTCTTTGTCTTTTTTTTTTTTAAAGAAAGAGTGAGAGAGAGAGAGAGAAGCAAATTTTATTTAGTTTTTCATGTGACTTTCATTCCTCAGACACTTTGTTGTGTACGTGGGTGCTGGGGTTTGAACTCGAGTACTCACGCATGCCAGGCAAGCGCTGTAACTGCGGAGCCACCACTCTAGCTCCTCTTTTGTCTTTTTTATTAACAACTCCTTGAGCTTTTTCTGTAATCAAAGTGAATACAGTGATCTACTTTTTGTTCTTTTCCAGAGATAGTTTCCAGAAAGATATTGTCTCATTTTTGACAGTTACATTGAAAATTTTGAGGCTTCAGCATTTGTATAGAAACTAGCCACTCTCACTGTGTTTGCTCCTTACAGGTACTGTTTGACACTCAGGCTCCATTAAATGCCATCAACAAGCTCCCCACTGTGCCAATGTTGGGCTTGACCCAAAGAACCAACACTGCCTACCAGTGCTTCTCCATCCTGCCGCAGTCGTCTACACATATCAGGCTGGCCTTCAGGAACATGTATTGCATTGACATATATTGCCGGAGTCGAGGTGTCGTGGCAATACGGGATGGTGCATATAGTCTTTTTGATAACAGCAAGTTAGTTGAAGGTTTTTATCCTGCACCAGGGCTAAAGGTAATGGACTTGAGCATTATAACATGACATAGTCAACTTAAAAGTGACATCTAAAACAATTCCTTTGAGAGGGAAATAATGGTGAGAAGTGATAAAGTCCTGTTTGAATTGAATAAGCAGCAGTGTTAACTCTTCATCTCTGCAAGTTTTTTCTAAGGGAGCTAAGAATTCTGATGAAGTGCTGTATCTGTGTGTTTAAGGTGATGATAAGTCCTTTATTTCCTTACCCTGTGACGAATAAGGCGGAAGATACTGAAGAGTACCATATTTTCTCTTTGGAACTTTTTTCTTTCTCTTTTTTTAAAGAAAGAGTCAGCTTTATTTATTTTTTCATCTGACTTTTGTTTCTCCGACACTTAGTTGTGTGTGTGGTGCTGGGTTTGAACCGGGTCCTTGAGCATGCCAGGCAAGTGCTCCAACTGCTGAGACACCACTCCAGCCCCTGCTCTTTGGAATTTTAAAAGTTGTTTTTATCATTGATTATTGAAAAAATTTAATCATCAGTTCAACTATGATGCTTTCTAAAAATGTAATATCCTGTGCCACAGCTGCTGGAGATTCTTATGGGATGGCTCAGTTGTTCGTGTTTATAGTTTAGGTAGTTTAGAGTCAGATAGTTCCAGAAGGTGGGCCAGGGATGTAGCTTGGTGGTCGAGCTCTTGTCTAGCATGCATGAGGCCCTGGGTTCAATCTGCAACACCAAAGGAAAAGAAATGTTCCAAAAGTCTTACTTTGAAAAATGTAGTCTTCTGTAACCTACTCTTGCCATTTTCCTGCTCTTCACATATACCTGTTTTTAATTTATATATAGCTGATTCTCTTGGAATTTATATCCATATCTCTTAATAGCATGCTTACAGTGTTGTTTATTCACCTTTTGGTCGAGGGCATTATCTGATTCTTACCATGGGAAAGGAGGATTTAATTCTTTTTTGCATACCCCTTCCTGCTTCCAGCCTGCTTTGACTACATAAACACATATTTTTTTCATTCTTTGACATACGGTTGGTTAGTAATTGTGATTAGATAATTTTTTAGTGTTCAAATTATTAGGAGTATCTAAGCATTGTTCCACCACAGCTTACTATTACTTTTCCTTTCTTAGTCAATATTTTATTTTTCTGGGAATTAATTGGTTCTTTTTCCTGCTTAGCTTTCTCTGTTTTTAACCACTAACTCAACTTTAACTCTCTCCCAGTTATGTAAGTCTCCTCTCAGTGCATTCAAGTGTGTCAGATACCGTGTGTGCTCCATATTGAAGAAATCTCTTCCACAATCCTCTGACCTTCTCCAATTTGGACTGGTAGTGCTTCAGGCCTTTTGAAGAATTGTGACATAGGAATCTGTAGCAGCAGGAAGGGATAGATTTCTTCACTTTGGTCTTTTGTTGCATGCCCTATGCCTTGGTCCCCACTTCTTTTTCTTGGTTTACCTTGTTGGTTTGGTGGCAGACCTCCTGTAGTAGCTTCCTGGGAGAAGGTACATGGTGGGTTAAATTGAGATCACAGGAGGTTATTTGAGGCCTTGCATTGCTGAAAGTGTCTTTAGTTTATCCTCATCTAGTTGAGAGTGGCTAGGTGTAGAATTCTAGGCTGTAATCATTTTCTGTAAAAATTTCAAAGTCCTTACTTCGTTGTTTTCTAGATTCCATTGTGATGGTTGAGATATTTGATGCTGTTCTGATTCTTGAACCTTATGTGACTGAGGGGACTCTTTCATTCTGAAAATTTACCAACTTTTTTACTTGGAAAATTACTTGCATTATTTCTGGATTCCTCCTTATTTTCTCTATCAGCTCTTTTTGGTAGCCCTACTGTTCCTGATGTTGGGCATCCTAGACTTGTCCTCTATTTTGCTTATCTTTTGTTTTTTGCCTCTTTGTTTCTGGGCGATTTCTTAATTTTTTTTCTTCTAATCTTCTATTATTCTTTACTACCAAGATTTTTTTCTTTTGCAATCTTTCCTTAAATATTCAAAGCTAAAATTTGCTCCTAAATGTTCATTTTATGACACCATGTTCTTCTATAGCTATATTATCTTTTACCTCTTTTCTTCCTTCATAATCTCCATTTCTTGCTTTTTTTGGGGGGGGTTGTTATCTTTCATGTAATTCTACTGTTATTTATGGGTAAGACTTATTGACTGTGTGTCTTCATTACAGGATGATATGCCTCGGCCATGTCTTTGGAAAATTCCCAACATCAGTAGCTTTAGGTCTTTTTATTGGGTTGGTATGAGTACCAAGATAAGAGTATCAAAGTCTCCTGAATAAATGGTATGCATCTGGCTCCCAAATTGGGTGACATCAAATGAGAGACATGCTAGGCATGGTGGCACACGCCTGTCATACCAGCTGTTCAGGAGGATTAGGCAAGAGGATTGCAAGTTTGAGGCCACCCTGTGCAATTTAGTGAGACCTTGTCTCAAAATAATATAAAAAAGGGTTGAGGTTGCGGCTGGAGCAGTGGCTTAGCGGTTACAGTGCTTGCCTAGCGTGTGGAAGGATGCAGGTTCGAACCCTAGCACCAGAGCAACGAAAGCCACATAAAAACTAAATAAAATGGATTCTGTCTTTCTCTTGCTGTCCCTCTCTCTCTCTTAAAAAAAAAATGAAGGGTTGGGGATATAGGTCAGTGTTAGAGTGTTTACATAGCATTCTCCAGGCCCTGGGTTTAATTACCAGCACTGGAGGGAAAAAGAAGAAGAAAAAGAAAACTAGTACTCTTGACTTTCAGTATGCAGACTTTAATCCCCATTTTTTGAGGGGGGGGGAGGGAATCAATTTTATTTGGTTTTTCATGTTATTTTTGTTGCTCTGATGCTTTGTTGCGTATGTGGTGCTGGGGTTTGAACCTGCATCCTCATGCATGCCAGGCAAGTTCTGTAACCTCTGAGCCACTGCTCCAGTGCCCTTTAATCTCCTTTTTTAATATGGTTTTCCTCTCCATTGATCCTGGAATCCCCAATTCAGAGCTTCTGTGGGGGTGAATATCAACTGAGCTCACTGAGGATAGCCAGGGGTGGAGGTGGCTGGGTGAGTTTCAGTGTTTCTTAAAAGAGACGTTCACCCAGTCCTTCTGGCTTTTTTTTTTTTTTTTAAGAGAGAATCAGTTTTCTTTATTCATCTGGTTTCTGTTTCTCTGATACCAAGTTGTTTATGTGGTGCTGGGGCTCAAACCTGGGTCCTCGTGCATGCCACACAGGCACCCCAACCACTGAGCCACCACTGCAGCCCTCCTTCTTGCTTTAATGCCTCCTTTATTCCCATTTCCAGAGCTCTCTGGTGCTGCCAGTTCCAGTGTTTCTTGGGGATCTGGATGGAAATAGCTTTGCTATTGGCTTTTCCTGTGACTTGCTTAGACATTATTGCATTAGATGTTTCAACCATCTGCTTCACAGTCTGCAGAATGTATTGCTATTTTTTCTCTTCTCATTCTTTTTGTCTTTGTGACTTATTGCTTTAGATTTTTTAAAAGTAGATTTTAGTAGGGTATTGAGAGAATATGAAATGTGTGTTGCAAATTCATTATCTTTAAACTCAGACTGTTGTACACTTTTAATAGCCCTTTTGTGATTCAGATAAGCTTATGATCTATGTTTTTTTAAAACTTGCATGGTGGGGATGTTAAAAAAATCTGCTTGAGACAAAAATTCTGGTAGCCTTGCTTAATTTTTTGATGACATATCCTATAAAACGAAGGTTCAAGATTATGTCATATAGTTTATTTTTTTAAAGAGAGAAGGACAGTGAGAGCGAGAAAAAGAGAATCAAGTTTATTTAGTTTTTCATGTGGCTTTTGTTGCTCTGACACTTTGTTGCGTACATGGTGCTGGAGTTCGAACTTACGTCCTCCTGCATGCCAGGCAAGTGCCGTAACTGCTGAGCCAACTCCAGCCCCTAAATCGTACAGTTTAAAGAGCCAAAAGTTGGATGTATTCTTATTCATTTTTCCTGTCATATTATCTAGCTTAAAAAGGGAGAGTTCTTATTAAATGGAACGTATTACAAGTTACTTAAGTGGCCAACATATAACTTGTCATTTTTCACTCTTTTCAGGTCAGAAGTTAATAAGAAAATATTTGACCTGGTGGCAAAAGGTGCCAGGATTGTCATTTTTAAAAAAAAAATTTTATTCTTTTTAAAACCGTACTGGGGATGGAACTCAGGGCCTCACACATGCTATATAGCAGTGCTTTTCCACTGAGCTACATCCCCAGCCCAGGGTATACTTCTTCTTTAACTTTTTGCTTACATCATACTTCTTTGTTACAATTTTTTTAATTTAAATGTTTTTATTGTTAACTTTGAGACTCAATTCCACTCCTCCAAAATTAGCTGTCTCTCTTCCAGATTGTCCTAATACTTGTTTTCAGGGATGGATATAATATGTTTTGTTTCCATTAATGTATTTTAAATGATTAAAAATATTTTACCTAAAGTTAGGTAATCTAAATTTTACTTGTTTGTATCCGTAGACTTTCCTGAATATGTTTGTTGACAGCAATCAGGATGCTCGAAGAAGATCTGTAAATGAGGATGATAATCCTCCTTCTCCTATTGGAGGAGATATGATGGACTCTTTAATATCACAACTCCAGCCACCACCCCAGCAACAGGTAATATCTTCCAAAATTCCAAACAGTGTCACATTTATGTAGTTTAACAGGTTCTGTAGGTTCTTCTTTGTTGAAAGGCAAAGGACATCTTTGGTGGGCCTAATATTCCCAGGTAATCTATGAATAAATAGTGATAGAGGGAGACGAGGAGGCTTTCAGTGACAAGAAATGAATAGTGGTAGAAAAAGCATTAACTTCAGACACTCGGTCCATTCATGCACTTAAAATTTTGTGATTCCAAGGATGGAGACATCCTCTGCAGGATCTAAGGAGATCTTTGGGCAAGTGTCCTCACCATGCTTGAAAGACAGCTGTTATTAGAACACAGAGCCAAGAGTCTTGGTGCACACCTGTTATCTCAACTACTTGGGAGGCTGAAGCTGGAGGATCATAAGTTTAAGGCTAGCCTGGGCAACTTAGTGAGACCTGACTCAAAAATAATGAGGTACAGCACCCCTGGGCTCATCAGTACCACCACCCCAAAAAAAAATTAGAGCAGAGTGAGTCAAATGTAATTTCAAGAGTTCTGTCCTTAGACCACTTGGATAAGCCATATTATCAAATTTTAAAAACTTTCAGGTCTGTACTGGCACCTTTACATGTTTGAGAATTGAACAGGCCCCCAAACCAACCTTTGTTCTCATGCTGACCTTCCTGAAATAGAGAGTGGCCAGTGATCCTTTACCCCTTCAACAGTCCCAGGACTCCTTAGCCTGGAAAAAGATTCACTGTGGCTATGCAGATGCGGCTTCTATCTAGGCTGCAGCCTTCAGTGGCTTGAGTTTTAGTTGTATGTGAATACAACCTAGGCAAAGCTCTTTGGCACATCCTTTAGATTTGATTACAAAACTGATTACTGCTTCTCATCCAGAAACTTTCTTGAAGCAGCATTGCTTGGAACCAGCATTGTGCAGAAAATTCAATTCCTTGTTTTTATGGCCTAGCTTCTGGTCTGGCCACTTAGTGATTGCAGGATTACGGGGCTTATATCTTTGACAGAATACCAGACTCTTACCAGAAGGAAGGTTTTGTAGGAAGTATATTGTTCCTGGCAGCTATTTAGGTTTTTGTACTTGTTTCCCTTTTTGGCCTTCATGAAGATGATGGAAAGCTTATTAAAGTCCCACAAGAGTGCCTCTATGCAGCCAAGGGATAGAGCTGTTGTGATAGACCTTTACTCAAATGAGATGCTAGCTCTCTGAGGATGCTGAGATTTGGTAGAGAGAAAGTTCCTTGGCCCAGCAGATGCCAAAGGAGCTTATTTCTTGTGGAAATCATACTCTTGCATTGTAGGTCTTTGTTGTACCTGATGCATAACAGGGGGTGAGCCACATCTTGGGGAAAGATGTCACTGTGGTGGGCTGGCTGATGATCACAGCCATAGCAGGGCCAGTGTTACTTGAGGAATGGATAGAGAATATGATCTATCATTTTCTCCCTCTCCCCGGATAAG
>PVKS010054324.1:0-10109 GCA_004027875.1 Aplodontia rufa
AGAGGGACAGTGAGAGAGAGAGAAAGAGAGTCTCTATTTTTATTTAGTTTTTCATGTGGCTTTTGTTGTTCTGACACTTCGTTGTGTATGTGGTGCTGGGGTTTAAACCCACATCCTCACACATGCTAGGCAAGTACTGCAACCGCTGATCCACTGCTCTGGCCTGACTTTTCATTCTTTTTTTTTTTTTTCTGACTTTTCATTCTTGATCGGGAAAACACTACTTTTGTGAAAATTCAGATGACCAATTCTCAAAAAGATTTCCATGTATCCCATGTGGTTTAAAGATCAGGTTTATATGTTCTAAGAACACGTTGCGATACTTCATAAATACGCACACACACACGCATACATACATGCATGCACACACCACTTCGAAACTGAAAATCTTACAGCTGTGAGAAGATGAAATGGAAATTAAAAATTGGCCAGCACTCGCCACCAAATGTCCAGTCATTTCTCTTAAAAAAAAAAACAAAAAAACAAACAGTTAAACTCTGGGCTTTCAATCTAGGGTATTTGAAAGTTACATTTCCAAAACACTAGTTTTCCTCCTTTCGGGGAAACAAAGCACGTGGTGCAAGTGACCTTCACAAAGGACTCAAGAGAGTCAGGCACATCTGGTGTCTTCAAACTGATAAAAGCAGCGTGTTAAACAGGATTAAAGGAGATCATGAGGCAGCAGGGATGGAAAAGTGGAAAAACAAGCTAAATCAATGACCACAGCTCTAGACTGCAGCCAGTGAAGGATCCCTCTTATCTCCACTAGTGATGAGAAACCTCCCGCAACACCCGCCTGTCACTCAAGACCCAACCTAATGTCAATCTTCCTCTTTTTGGCGTTTTCACCAGACCCACTATGTGTTTGACTGAGTGGCAGTAGCGTCCTACAGCACTGCTTCTTTAGTTTGCCCAACTCAACTGTGGGCTCTGTGAGGACAGAACCATATACTTTGTGCTGAGAGATGGGGCAGGGGTGGGGAAAGAGAGTCAATTTTATTTATTTTTATTTTCTTTTGTTTTTCCAACACGTAATTGTGTACGTGGTGCTGGGGTTCCAACCTGGGTCCTTTCACATGCCAGGCAAGTGCTCTACCACTGAGCCACCACTCCAGCCCCTACTTTATGTATCTTTGAAGCTCAAGTTCATGTAGCAACAGTGACAGACGCACTTTCCACCTGGAATGAATGATGGGTCCCTTCATGAGTCAGTGGATTTGGCTCTCCTGAGTGCTACAATGCAATCCTCATAAAATGAAAAGCTCTCGACCCCTCCAGAGTTCACCCACCTTCCCCTCTCTAACTTCTGTTTCAGGTTCAGTGAGCTGTGAGGTCCATATCATGAGACACCAGCAGGAGCGCATCCCGTATTCTTCAAGCAGCGTTATGAAAAGGCGGAAACCAGCCAGCAGACTGAAGCCCTCGAATTGTCCTCCTTGAGCTCCCAACTCCAGCATCCCTTGGGGGAAAATGTGGGCGAGGGTAAGTAGCAGCAGAAAAAAACCCACACACATTTTCTGACCCCCTTTTCTCCAAATGAGGAGTGATTCTTCTAAAACAGTAAGAATGTTGTTCCTGTACCATCATATACAGACCTGCAATCAATATTTGGGGGGGAAAGCACATTAATTTTAGGCTGCGGGATTTTGCTGTGTGGTGGATGTTTAACATGGATGGGCTGATGCTCGTGGGGAATCCTGTTTAATGGGAGGTTCTGGGGAAGGCATCTTCTGGGGTACTGGTAGACTATTGCACTTTTTATAGCTGGGGTCTAAATGAGTCTGGAAGTTATGCTTGGAACTCTTCAGAAGCCAGTTAAGAATTAGGAAAGGTTATATGAAAATTAAATGGGAAATTACATGTAATTGGACCTATTAATCAGTTTCCAAGATAGCCAAGCATTGTGACATGGTGTGGTGGCATTGGGAGTCATGGAGAATTGGATTTATGTCCTCATTCTTACACTTGGTAGTTGGGTTGGCCATGAGCCAGCTACTTGACCCTTTCAAAGCTATTTCTGCATTTATAAAATAGAGATAGAAAGATTGTTTAGAGGATGGAATGAGAAAATGTACTTAATGCACTCAAAAGAAAAGGTTAATTCCCATGTGCAATGAGATCAACCATCTGTTGAGTGTGTTGGAGAGAAACAAACATCCATTATCCACAGGTAAAAAGTGCTACACCAGTAAAAAGAAAATTTGGAAAAAAAATAAAAATAAAAATTTCTACCCCCTGAGAATCCAAATAATACTTCTGCAATCATTTAATTCTGGAAAATTCACAACCTAAGCATTTATATCGCTTGTAGAGGCAAAATATAGAAGATTCAAGAGACTAGGGTGTGGGGGTAATTCTGGTTTAAGAACATATGCATATCATGTTGTTACACTATATGCATCTGTGATTGTACAATAGCTCAACTCCTTAATAAAAAATTACTGAGCAACCATATCAATCCAAACAAGATTTTACTTGCAGAAGAAAAGGCCATAAGTTAAATATAATGACAAATATTTTCTTTAAACATTTTGATAAACAATAAAAAGATTCCTCTGGAACCAGTTAAAAACGCGTCTGATTTTTCACATCACTGAGATGTTTTAAAGCAAAGTAGCAGTTCTCTTTAAAAACTCCTTTAGTGCTAGGATTCTGGGACAAAAATATGTCACAAAATTGAACGCTTGAAAGGATTCAATCAAACCAGATTACTAATTCAGATTGTAATTAATTGCATGCTATTCAACCTGAATATTAATTTCTTTGTGTATATAGCAAGATAAAATCGACTCTTCTCATACCCACTCAGCCAGCCTTGCTAAACTGAGACAAAAACAAGAGACAAAGAAAATGAAAGTATTCTCTGACTCAAGCCTGTGTTTCATTCTGTCTGAGTCCGCTAGCATTGTGTCATTTACAACATGTGTTGATTCTCCACTTTTGGTGCTCAAGATCTAAAAACCAGACAGCTCCACCTCCTGAAATCTTCAGTTGGCTTAAGAATTATCTATGTGCAGTTGCAAAGTCTCTTAAGAGCTGAGATCTGTAATTGCAGGGCTTCTGTGTGATATTTTCCCTCATCATTGAACTTCATTTCAGTATCCATGCACACAATGCACACATATGTGCACACATGCACACATATGCACACGCATGCACACATGCACAGAATCATGTTTGTGCACACACTTGAACACATGTGCATGCATGCACACATATATGCACCATGTCCGTGCGTGTACAATGCATATTCATGCACACACACAGGCACCATGTCCATGCATTTACACATGCACACACACACCATGTCCTTGCACAGGTGCACACACAGGCACACACACATGCAGCATGGCCATGCATGCGTGCATGCACATTCATGCACACACACATGCACCATGTTCATGCATGCATACATGCACATTCATGCACACACACATGCACCATGTCCATGCACACATACACATGCACCATGTCCATGCATGCACACATGCACATTCATGCACACACACACACACATGCACCATGTCCATGCACAGGTGCACACATGGGCACACACACATGAACCATGTCCGTGCACACGCACACCATACTAGACTAAGTGAAATGGAATTATCTGGCACCTCTGTTTAACACCTAATAAACAAGAGCATTCATTCCTTGTCACCAGTGCCTTCTAAAGACATATTTTTAATGCTTTGGGAACAGGCTTACTTAAGCTGTGGGTTCCTGGTTCCAGAAGCAACACCGAAAACCTCCACATGAGGCATGGCCAGGAAGATCCTTAGAGAGAGCTGTGCTTAACTCATAAATAATCTCTTAAAAGCATGCCCCCTTGCCAGCGGCTCAGGAGGCTGAGGCAGGGGGATCGCAAGTTCAAAGCCAGCCTCAGCAACTTAGAGAGACCCTAAGCAACTTAGCGAGTCCTGTCTCAAATAGAAAGGGCTAGGGATGTGGTTCAATGGTTTAGCATCCCTGGATTCAATCCCTGATACCAAAAAGAAAATTTTTTAAAATGCCCCATGCAAAACCTCTCAGAAGGTAAAAGCAAGCCCTGAGGCCACTGTACCCAAATGAATGTGAGCAGAAGCAAGAAAGGTGGTGCTCAGACCTGAAGGGCCACCCGAGGGCTGCAGAGGGCTGGGCACCCACCACACTCTCCCTTGTACTGTTTGGTTTTTTCCCTCTCATTTTTAGAGGGCTGGTAGTTAAATATTTGCTAAGGAACCACTGGTCAGGTTAAAGAGGCCAGCTCAGAAAAACTGAAAACTTTGAAAAAAAAAATCTTTTAAACTGCAAACCTCTTTCTTTGGTGTTCTTACTCCTCCCCTCCTGCTAGGGCAGGAAGCTGGCAGTTGGGCATGGTGTGTTTTTATCTAAAGAAAAAAGCCAAATTGAATTTTTATGTCACAGAAGACCAAAAAGTGTTGACTGAGAATTTGAAAATTTTACCTTTTTCCCCCACTAAACTCAAGTTAAATACAGGTCCAAATATTCGTCTACGCTGTGTGTTTACATCTGCCGTAGGATTGTGGTAAATGTCCTAAAAGGGAGATGTGATGGAGAGGTGTAATTCACATACCCTCTAATCACCACTCTAAAATCTGTTTTTTCTGACATCTTTTAAGGAATATGAAAATTCCATCTAGTGAAAAACTGTCCCTCTGCATCATTATACTTAAAAGATATTTAACTCGTTCATATTTCTAGGCTGTTCCTTAAGAGTAAAGATGAAAGAGTAGGGATCCAAATGGAGAAGCTCCCCTAAATCTGCCTGTATTGGTGTGCTCGTTACAAAGTACTGCAGCCAGGGTGCCAATTCTCGCTGTTCAGGGGGCTGGCACTCCAAGATCAAGGGGCTGGAAGGGCTGTTATCTCCTGAGGCCTCTCTCTGTCTTGTAAGTGTCGTATTCTCTCTGTGTCTTCACATGGTCACCCCTCTGCATGCGGCTGTGTCCTGAACTCCTTTTTAGGGGGACACTCGTCATCTGGATTAGAGCCCAGCCTCCTGTCACCAAATAGTCACATTCTAAGGTGGTATGGGTGCAGCGTGTGAGTTGCAGGACTGACACCATTCAGCCCGTCACCCTGCCTAGATGTGAGCCTAATGTGTCCACAAGGGTAATTTGGTTTAAACTTCCCCGCTTGAGTTCTGAGATGGAGGCTAGTTTTCTGAGGAGTCCTCACCAGAACACTGTCAAGGCAACCAAACAAGTAGGATTAGACACAGAGAGAAGTCAGAATGAAAGACCACAGCTAATTGCAGGGGCCCTCTGGAGCTGGGCTGGTCCTTCAAGTTGTCCAGAACTGATATTAGGGGGCTGGGACTGTATACCCTCCTGCACCAGATGGGGCAGGGGAGCAGCCCCAGGAAGAGGCTTGACATGCAGGGGACTGGCTGCAGGTAGCTGGCGGATAGATGTCTGCTCAGACTGAAGTGGGGTCTCTGGTCCGTGCATCCCAGCGTCCACTCCAAACAGGAAGTTCTCTTTCCTCTGGTGAATTTTCCCCAAGTGAAACATTACCTTCTTAAGAAATTTCTCACAACCTATGGGATTTGCAAACATTTGCAAATCATATATCTAAGAAATGTTTAATATCCAAAATTTATAAGTGATTCATACATCTCAGTAGCAAGAAAATAACCTGGATTTTAAAATGGTCAAAAGATCTAAAGAGACATCTCTCCAAAGAAGGCACAGAGATGGCCAACAGGTTTCTTAAAGATGCTCAGCATCACCAATCATCAGTGAAATGCAAATCAAAACCATCACAGGATAGCACCCCACACCTGTTAGGAAGGGTTTTAGTCAAAAGATAAGATGCGTGGGTGCGGACATGCAGAAAAGGGGCCCCTTGTGCACTGCTAGTGGCAAAGTTAATTGGCACAGCCATTATGCAAAACAACATGAAAGTTCCCCCCGAAATTAAAAGTGGAGCAACCACAAGACTCAGAAACCCACTTCTGGGTATAGATCCAAAGGGATCGAAGTCAGTACCCAAAAGAGACACCTGTACACCTGCGTTCACATGGCCCTCTCCACAATCACCAAGAATTGCTGTTGACACAGGAATAAGTGAAGAAACTGTGGCACAAGTATGTATTTCAAGAAATATGTATAGCTTGGGCTGCAGAGGTGGCTCTATGGTAGAGTGCTTGCCTGGCATGCAAGAGGACCCAGGTTCGATCCCCAGCACCACCTACACAAATAAAGAAAGGAAAAACAAAAATCCAGTGGAAAAAAATAACTCTGTGTCTCAAAATATGTATATCAAAAGGCTAATATATATATATTTTATATTGACATCAAAATATCATATGTACACCTTAAACATACACAATTTTTATTTGACAATTATGCTCCAATAAAGCTGAGGGGGAGAAATTTCTCATACAGTCTCTCAATAGATGGATTCGTAGCCTTTTATGAACCCTAAAACATTTGGCCCCACACGAGGCTCACAGAGGAGGGCCAGGTGGCAGAGCAGCCCACGCGGCTTAGCGGGAAGTGCATGTGTGGATTCGAACCTCAGCCCTGCTATTCGTTAACACCGAATACCCTCTCTGAACTTGGACTTCCTCTCCTGTACACCCATGTTCTTGGCAGCATGATCCACAATCGCCAGCTAGCCTTGTCTTTTGCAAAATAGGGATAATCCCAAGTTTGCTGGATGTGTCTAGCAGGATGCTTCGCACATCCACAATCAGCAGTTCCCTTTGCTTTTTTCTGGTCAGTAGTTCGTTGGTGGTAACTGGCTACCAACCAGAGAGAAATAGAGGTTTCACTTCCCAATTTGAAGGAGAGTGCGTCACAAATCCTGTGCTCAAAGTCACCTGTAAAGGTTGCTTTACAAGTCCCCAGGTCCTACCCCATGCTCAGTGAATCTAACTCAGAAGGTCAAGGGTGCTGCCCAATAAAGTATCGTTTTAGCAGGTTCCCTGAGGGTTTCTGAGATCCAGGAAATCCTGAAGCTTCCTGCTTGAAGGTGTGAATGCTAATCTCATAAGAAAACTTTTTATAGCAAAGCTCGGATGGTCCTGTACTTAAGATGCTTGTGGACATGGTTGCCTTTCTGGTTGTCATGAGTTCTGTGGGTGTGGAGAGACACATCACAGCGAAAAAAAAACCCTCCCTCTTCATAAGTGCTGCATATTCCAACTCTGAAACATGCATCAATCATAGTATTAGAATCAAACTAATTCTCCTTTTCAACATGCATTTTTACTGAGGTATAAATCAGCACTAAAAGGCAATTTACTGCAGGCAGGGATTTTATTGGTGATGCAGATCCCCTGGGCTGGTCTGGAAAATGAGAAGCATATTCAAAGATGAAGTACCCCGCAGGTGTAAGAGTGGCTGGGCCGGCGAGGCGAGGAGCTGCTGCTGGGAGGAGACTTCACTTTTTAAATCAACTACAGGGGACTCCTCCAGCTGGGGTTGCTGACGGCTCTCTGTTTATGGGTCACGACGTCCAACCGCATTGCAGAAATTGCAGTCAAGAAGACACTGACCTCTGTCCTCCAGATAAGCAGGGCTGCAGTACACCAAGTGCCCCCGAAGCTCAGATGGGCTCTCCTGTTCCCACCAGACGCTTTCCCTGATTCGACACTGGGTCAGCAGCTTTCCTTCCCCACAGATAGGCCTCTTACTCTAAAATATGCTGCTTTGGACTTTTCTTGAAGCATGGAACTTTCACCCAGTACTAATAAATGAAGATGAAAACTCTGTCGGTGGGAATCCATTCTACTAAAGGATTAAAGTTAGAGCAGGAGAGAAATAGTCTACTCTCCCCAGCCGACCAGAAGCCACCCAGACCAAACCACCTCCCACAGAGCTAAATAAATAAATGAATGAATTCTGGAAGCAGCGTGATGACAATCTTGCCATTACTGAGAATTCAGATGACCTATTTGCCATCATCACACAAACATCACCAAGGCAGAGGATGAGTCCTTTAGTCCTTAGACTAGCGCTGCCAATAACAAGACCTATTTAGAGTGAGCTTCTTATGAGATCTTCATTATTATTTTCCACAAGTTGCCTTCATTCACTTTAAAAACTCTTTCTTCAGTTTTGACCAGGGTGTTGTAACCCACACAAACTCACCATCGAATTAAGAAGTATGAACCCTCTATCCTTTAAACGTCATCCAGAGCCCTGCGGCTCATTTTAGACACTGTCTCTGAGTATACAGTTGACAGCTAGTGCTTCTTGCCGGTGTTTTAATAGTTTTCTACTTCTGCCCTGTACTGTGCCCTGCGTTTGATACACAGAATTTCGGAACTGGAAGTCACATTAGTCAGGATAGGGCTACAGTTAGCTGAAGTAACAAGTAAGCCCTATAATCTCAGTGGCTCTAGGCAAGGTGAGTGAGTTCTCCTCTTGGGACTGCCCATCACTCTCCTGGGGATCTCAGTTATATGATCTTGCTAAACTCAAAGAAGGCAGAGAAATGCAGAGACAGCACACAGAAGACAACATTGTCTGCCTCAGAGAGACTTTAAAGGCTCTTTTCTTTCAACTTCTTTAAGATTTTTTACTTAAGGCAACTGAGACTCAGAGAACATGTAAGTTATACACAGCTAATCGGTGAGAGCTCAGCTCAGTATTTGCCTGGGACCCTCTTACCCATTCCGTTAACTCTTACAAGTGCATGAAAGGGTTCATAAAGTGCAAAGTATGGTTGGAGATTTGTTTCCAGACCTCTCCACCCAGGTCTCCAGGATGAGGAGGAACATGACCACCCTGCTCCGAAACCCACAGTTCCGGGCCTGTGCCTCTGGGTCTGAGAGCTGAGGAGATGAGTGTTTCTAGGAGTGAGGGCCAAGAGCAAACCCTAATTATGGGAAATGCTTCTTGGCTCCTACGGGATATAAAATTACTTTGGGGAGAGTCAAGAAAAACAGAAACAGAATACCCTGTGATGCTCAATTTGAAGGCCAAACGTCACCTACAAAGGCCTGGGTTTTGTACTTGATTCTGTCAACACAGCTTAGGGGGTAGAGACGATTTAGGTGGAGAAAGAAGTCCTGGGTGGTGTCAGCCTCTGCGGGCGTCAGGTTGGCTCACAGGCAATGGGTCTTGAGGGTGGGTGGCCTCAGTTTGGATCAAAAGTGAGAAGGAACAGAGGCTTCAGAAAATCCCAGGTAAAGCTGAGGACGTGGGCCCAGGTGGGTGTGGTCCCCCCTGGCAGATGAGATTTCAGCAGAAGAGACCACTCCTTTTCAGTTCATGAAGTCTGGCATACGTTTTGGCCCCACTTCAGTGCTTACAGGATAGTTGGTTACAAACTCATCTTGTAAAATTTTCACTTTACCGTCACGGAATTTACATACTTACAGGACCTTTTGGTGGCTAGTGGAAGACTACATGTCATTGTTCCTGTTTTTAAGCATCTTGGACAAAATATTTAACACTCTACCCCCCTCCCTCATAACAGCTAGGGAGGGGAAAGAAACGGGAATAATATCTGACACTTGGCTATAAAGTATGGTGTTGATTTAGCCTAAACATTTTTAGTCATGTTAAATTTAATAACAATAGAAAATAAGTTTATAGCAGTACCAGAATTAATTACTTTATTTAGTTGCCCCTGAAAAAAAAAAATTCTGATTCCCTGGATTTTATGGATCACTTTGTAAGAAATGGTAAAACTGGGGCTGGATCAGCAGCTCAGTGGTTATGGCACTTTCCTGGCATGCACGAGTACATGAGTTCACCCCAGCACCACAGACACAATGAAGTGTCTGGAGCAAAAAAAGCCACGTGAAAAACTAAATAAAATTGATTCTCCCCCATCCCTCTCTCTCTGTCTCTCTCTTTCTCTCTCTCTCTCTGTTTCTCTCTTTAAAGGAAATGATAAAATTAAAGAAATCAGTGACAGGTACTTTCATTGTTCAGTTTTCTTCTCAATCTCTTCCTTCCAAGCCAACTCTTCCCCAAAAGATGCTTCCCCATGTCAGTTGGAGAAATACTGTGCCGGTCGTTTTGACAGCCATTGACGTCAACAAGATAAATGGATTTGCTGAATATGGGTTCATTTATGGCAAAGCCTGGTCTCAAATCAGTAGTCAGTGTGGGGAGCAGATGGGGAGCTGGTCAGTAAGATTC
>PVKS010054325.1:0-10106 GCA_004027875.1 Aplodontia rufa
GAAACTAGGCAGATCTCCAGGTGGTTTTTCCTTGCAAGTCAAATGGTCAGATGAGCCACAAACTCTTTGATGATCACCTTCTTCCAGATGGTGTTTCTGCCTGGGACCTGGTGTTGCTCTAACTTTTGGTTCGTTCCAGGCTCAAGGTTGCAAATCTGAACCTACCAAAATGGAGACCTACCTTCCAGCAAGACTCAAACAGGCCCCAAAAGAACACAGGGCATCAGTAGGCAGGGGCTGTTCCAGGAAGGGAACCTCCCCTGGTTGGTCCTGAGCAGGGCTGCTTGGATGGGGGTCCTATTGGTGGTGTCCTGAGTATCTTCCTGGGGACTCAAACAGGCCCCAGCCAGATTGCAGGGTGTAGGTAGGTGGGGCTCTTTTAGGGCCTTTTTAACATTAATAAAAATTCCCATTACTTTTGTTGACTTTTGTGTTCATTATTATGTCTTTTGCTTACATTTTCCTTTCTTGGATTGTTGAGTTCAAGTAGTTATTTCACAATAGGGGCCTTAACATTTCTATTTACACAGCTAAAAGCTTCTTTATTCTAACCTCATATATTAGTTTGGCTGGGGATATACTTGAAATTGAAAACAATTTTCCACAAAAACTTGAAGATATGATGCCACTGACTTGTGGCATTCAATGTTCCTAGTGAAAAGTTTAAATGCCAAATAAGATTTCTTTTCTCTTCCATAAAAATGGTTTTATTCTCCCCAGCCTGGAAGCTTTTAGACTTTCTAATATTATCATTTTAAAATGTTAAAGTATGTATTGTAATTTCTTTTACTATTATTCTTATTGTACTTGATTCTTATGGATTGCTTTCCATTCACAAATCATGGTTTTGGGACAGTTTGGGGAAATTATATTTTGCTACTGTGTAATTACTTACTCTGTCCAATTTGTTTACTAATTGTATATAATTATTCCCTTTACGATGTTTTATCTAATTGTCTTTCCACTTTTAATTATAAGATAACTTCTTAAGATTATTCTTCATGTCATTGATTGCATTCAACACAATTTCAATCATATTCTCACCACTCTCAAAGGATCAATTTTGTTATCTTATTTTTAGTCTCCTGGAAATCCTTCCTGATTTCATTCACTTCCTATTTTCTTGCAACTTGAAACATTTTCCTCTTCATTTATCTTCTCTGTAGATATGATGCTCTTGTTTCTTCTTGCTACTTATCTTCTTGCATGTTCATAGTAGATACTGGAATGTTCTTCTGGATTCCACACTGGATTATTTTCAGAGGTAAGCACTATCCCCGAATCATCTAAATACCCTTCTGTGTTCATTCATAGGCCCATTTCACTAGTTTTTTTTCATTTCTGTTTATGTATTGACATAGTTGGTTAAACCCAATCCTTGTCCGGGATCTCCCCCACTTGCCCCACTCCACGATCTCGTGTCTCCTCTGTAGTTCCCTGAAGTTATCAATATAAATGTCCAAATACATGTAATTTAAACCTTGAAATTACTAGATTTATATGCCTGCCTGGGTATGTTTGGGGTTCTCACGGGAGTCAAGTGTACTCTAAAGTATTAAACACCCCCCTTTCTCCTTCTCCTCTCTCATTTTCTCCATTTCTTCCTAACTATAGTCCCCACAGCTTATGTGTTACTTCAGATTTGGTGGGTCTATTAAAAAAGTTGACTGATTTTCATCCTATTTTAGGCTTTACTCAAGCTTCCACATATTAGAGAAAACATTCAACCCTTAAGTCTCTGGATCTGACTTGTTTCATTCAGCATGATTTTCTCCATTTCCATCTATTTACCTGCAAAAGTCATGATCCGTTCTTTCTAATAGCTGAGTAGAACTCCACTGTGAATGTATTTGATTTATTTAACAAAATTCATGCATTGCTAAGAAGGTGAATGCAGTTGTTAATGGATTAAATATTCTACATACATCTATTAAGTCCATTTGTTTAATAGAATTTTTCAGATGTGAAAAATCTTTATTAGCTTGTGTGGATGATCTATCTGTTGGTGAGAGAAGTGTGTTGAAGTTATCCTTTATAATTATTTTTGTGGTCTATCTGATTCTTAATATTCAGGATTTTATACATACATATATTATTATTGCATTATAGTTTCACAAAATGATGGGATTAGTTGTCATATACTCCTAGATGCACACAATTCAGCATTACAATTTGTTCAATATCCCCCCACACCCCTCTAACTCCTTTTTTTATCCACTTATCCCTTGCCTTTCTTCTAGGTACTATATTGTTTCTAAAAAACCCATATACAGTGAGATAATTCTTATACCTATGAAGAACTTTTTTGTATATATGGCTATAGTATATACAGTGACATTTATAACTTCTTGGAATGTACCTTGCTTTATCTCAGTTCCAACATTTCCCTTTCTCCTTCCCTTGTTATTCTTCAAAATATTTGACAATGGGATTAAATATTTGCTTTTTTGTACAGGTATGTAGCATAGCTTATTCAAATATCTTATGAAGTATCTTCCAAACGTATCTCATAAATATCAATATTTTACATTTTTGTTTTATAGATCTAATATATGAGTTTGTCTACTTTACTCCAAGCTTGGTTTTAGGTCCAGCCTCCACAAATGAGGGATCCCATTTGGCCCTTGACTCTCTGGGTTTAGCTAAATTCACTCAGCATGATATTTTCCAATGCCATCCATTTACTTTCAATAGATGCAGTATCATTGTTTCTAATAGCTGAGTAGAACTCCATTATATTTATATACCAGAGCTTTTGGATCCATTCATCCAGTGAGGGGCATCTGGGTTGGTTCCATAATTTAGCTGTTGTAAATTGATCTTGTATGAACATTGATCTTGCCATGTCACTGTAATGTGTTGATTCTAACACCTCTGGGAAAGTACTGAGAATAGGTATAAGTGGTTTGTGAATTGGATCAATCCCAAATTTTCTGAGGAATCTCCACACAGCATTCCACAGCAGCTGTACTAGTCTGCAGTTCACCAGCAGTGTACTGATGATCTCCTCACATGCCCTCCAGCATTTGTTACCATTCTTATTCTTCATCTTTGCTAGTCTGACTGGAGTGAAGTGAAATCTTTTTTTTTATTTTTTTTTATTTTGAGCAACCTTACAAGATTTTAACAAAATAATATAAAATGTGTATAAAATATGTATACATTCTGGAAGTGAAATCTTAATACAGTTTTGATTTGCATTTCTCTGATTACGAATGGTTTTGAACAGTTTCTCATATATTCATTGGCTTGATTGATGTCCTCCCTTTAGAAGTTCCTGTTTAGCTCTCTGGCCCATTTATTGATTGGATTGTTAGTGGCTTTGATATTAAGGTTTTTGAGTACTTTGTAAATTTTGGAAATTACTCCTCTGTCACTGGAGTCCAAGCATGATTACCTCCCATTCTAAGGGTTCTCTCTTGACAATTTTAGCCAATTCATTGTCTGAGCAAAAGCTTTTTATTTAATGACATCCTGTTCATGAATTCTTGACATTTAATTCTCTTGATTTAGGAGTCTTGTTGAAGAAATCAATGTCAACTCCCATTTGCTGGAGTCTTTGTCCTAATTTTTCTGCTAGCAGTTGTTGGGTAGCTGGTTTAATTCCTAATTTCTTGGTCCATTTTGATTTGATTTTTATGCAATATGAGAGATAAGGATCTAATTTCAACTTCCTACACATGGCTTTCCAGTTTGTCCAGCACCATTTGTTGAATAGACTTTCTTTCCTCCATGTTATATTTTGCCCCCCTGTGTCAAAGATGAGATGTTTACAAATTTGTGGGTTTGTCTCAGAGTCTTCTACTCCTTTCCATTCATCTTTACTCCTATTTTGATACCAGTACCATGCTGCTTTTGTTATTATAGCTCTATGTTATAATTTTAGATCTGGAATTGTCAAACCACCTCTTTTGTCTTTCTTGCTTAGTGATGTTTTGACTGTTCTGGGTTTCATTTTGCTTCAAATGAATTTGAGGATTGCTCTTTCAACCTCTGTAAAGAGTGACATTGGTATCTTAATAGAGATTGCATTGACTCTTTATAGCACTTTGTGCAGAAAGTCCATTCTTATTATATTAATTCTGTGTAATCCAGAACATGAAACATCCGTACATCTTCTTAGGTCTTCTTCAATTTGTCTTCAAATTTGATAATTTTCATGGTAATGGTCTTTTACTTTCTGGATTAGATTAATTCCCAAGTATCTTATTCTTTTTTGAGGATATTGTGAATGGAACTTTCCTGATCTCTTATTTTGCCCTTTATTTAACAGAGTATAGGAAAGCTATTGATTTAAAGGTGTTGATCTTGTAGCATGCCACTTTTCTAAATCTGCTTATAAGCTCAGACAGTTTTCTGGTGGAGTTTTATGGATCTTCCAGATATAGGATGAGGTCATCAACAAAAAGGGATAGTTTGATTTCCTCTCTTCCTATTCTCTCTTTGATTTCCTTGTCTTGCCTGATTGCTCCAGCTAAGTCTTGAGGACTATATTGAATAAAAATGGTGAGAACAGGCAGCCTTATCTTATTCCCTAGTTCGGTGAAAATGCTTTCCACTTTTCTCCATTTAGTGTTACAGTAGCTGAGAGTTTCTCATATATGGCCTTGACATAGTTTGGATAAGTTTGTTTTATCCCTATGTTATCTAGAGTTGTGAGCATAAATGGGTGCTGGATCTTATGGAAGGCCTTTTCTGCATCAATTGACATGGATTCTGTCCTTAATTATGTTTAAGTGATGTATTACATTTATTGATTTGCATGTTTTGAACGAGGCTTCATCCCCAGAATGAAGCCCACTTGATGGCGATGAATTGTGTTCTTGATGTGATTTTGAATGCAATTTGCTAGATCTTTTAAAAGGAATTTTGCATCAGTGTTCTTCAGGAATACTGGTCTAAAATTTTCTTTTCTTTTCTTAAAGAGAGAGGGACAGTGAGAGAGAGAAAGAGAAAATAAATTTTATTAGCTTTTCATATGACTTTTATTGTTCACACACTTGGTGGTGTATGTGGTGATGAGGTTTGAACTCGAGGCCTCAGGAATTCCAGGCAATTGCCAAAACCACTGAGCTACCACTCCAGCTCTGTAATTTTCTTTTTTTAATGTGTCTTTGTTAGGTTTTGGTATCAGAGTTATGGTTGCCTCATGAAAAATGTTTCAGAGAATTCCCAACTTTTCAATTTCTTTGAATAGCTTAATAAGGAGAAGTGTTAGCTCTTCCTCATATGTGTGGTAAAACTCAGCAGGGAATCCATCAGATCCTGTGCTTTTCCACTTTGGAAGGTTTTAAATTGCTTAATGGATTTTAGTGCCTGTTATTGGGCTGTTTAGGATTTCAATATCATTCTGCATTAATTTGGAGATGTTTTGTGTCTAGAAGTTTTTCTATGCCTTCCAGATTAACTAAAGGATTACAGTTTTTCAAAATGTATTGTGATAATCCATTTCATTTCCATAAGTCAGTATTGATCACTCATGTTTTGTTGATTTTGCTGATTTGCTACAATTCCTTCCTTGTTTCAGTGAGATTAACAAAGGGTAGGGGGTCAATCAATGTTATTTATTTTTTCAAAGAACCAACTCTTTATTTCATCAATTATTTTTGTGTTTTTATTTTTTGTTCTTGATTTCAGTGATTTCAGCTGTGATCTTGATTATGCCCTGTCTTTTGCTGGCATTGGGCTTAGATTGTTCTTCCTTTTGTAGGGACTTGAGGTACAGCACAAGCTTATTTATTCATGTTCTCTCCTGAAATTTAATGTAGGTATTCAGTACCAGAAATTTTTCCCTTAAGAATGCTTTCATGCTCACAAAAGTTTCAATATGTTGTGTCTACATTTTCATTTGCTTCCAGGAATTCTTTGATTTCTATTCTCATGTCTTCTTGCATCCATTCCTCATTTAATAGGGTAATATAAATATCAATATATACATATGATTTATATTATAATTTTACTGTTAATTGCAAGAATCATGGCATGATGGTTCTTTTTTACTTTTCTTTTTTAAAGAGAGAGGGACACAGTCTGGTGATTGGGAAGATGGGGGAACCATCCCAGAAGCCGATGTCATTCCTCCACGAGCTACCCATTTAATGCATGAGTTCTTCTGGGGGAAACTGCAACAGGTGAAACCCAAGGTGGTTTATCTGTGCTTTGGCATTACCCCTGGATAACAAAGGTTATATACATTGATTGCTACTGTTTTGATAATGTTTCCCCCTCATCTGTATCCTGTATTGCTATATACTTCTAATAAATTTGAAAAAAATAAATAAATGGAGAGGGACAGTGAGAGAGAGAGAGAGAGAGAGAGAATCAATTTTTGTTTAGTTTTTCATGTGACTTTCATTTCTTGGATACTTGATTGTGTTTGTGGTGCTGGGGCTTGAACCTATGTACTCGCACATGCCAGACAAGCACCATAACTGCTGAGCTGCTGCTCCAGCCCCTGAGGTTCAGCTTTCTATAGAGGTTAGTCTATTATTAAATTCTTCCATTGTTGCTCTGAGGTGATTGACAGAAGATTTTATCTCTGTTACTTTCTTTTTCAGTATGTCTATTTCTTTGACATACTCAGTTTTCTCATGTAGTTCCTTCATTAAATCTTTTAGTTCATTGTTCCTTTTAGTAATCTGATTATTGATATTTATTATTGATATTTATTTCTAGTTTTCATCCTGCTTCTTGTCCATGTGTTCCTTGGTTTGAGCTTTGAGGGCTTGAGCTGAACCTTTCCTATTTTGGTTACTTATTTTTGATAATCTTATGGATCTTTGAATAGAGTTTCCCTGTGGTAAATAGGTTTTCAGGTTTGACGATATTTCTTCCTTGCAGATCAAACAATCAGGTCAGACACCATCCCTCTGATGACCACCTTCTTCCAGAAAGCCACTAAAGCCATGTATCTCATTTTGTTGAGCCTTATGGATCTAGGCCCCAGAGTATCAATCTGAAATCTGTTCAGGGTGCATGTCAGCATGTTGGATTGTAGAAGCACAACAGCCTAAGTACTTTGGTGGTTCATGGGGTCTTGTTTTGGGCCACAGACCTCCTGCACACCAAAACAGCACCTGGGATCTTTGGCAGCAGGTATGGGCCCAATGTATCTGGTCCTTGTAGGAATGAACTGAGTGCTCTGGGACTGGTGGAGGGGAGTTCCCGCACCTGATAGTCCCAGACCTGAGGCCTGGGTCTGCATGCAGAGGCTGCTGGATTTAACTGTGGCAGGTTTCCTGGGAGCAAGTTTCCCATGTGGCTGAAGGCTCAAGACCTGAGGCCTTTGTCTGTGTGTAGAGGTTCCTGGGGTCATCCCTTTGAGGGGTTCCTGAGTGTGGGTACCCTGAGTGGCTGAAGTCCCTGGGCTTATGGCTGGTTCCACAAGCAGAGGCTGCTGGGATTGTTTCTAGCAAGGTACCTCTTCTGGGGTGCCCTTCGAGGATGAAGGCCCCAAACCTGTTGCTTAGGTCCATGTGCAGATGATTCTGGGATTGGGTCTGGCACAATTCCCTGATATTGATATCTTGATAGGGAATGCCTTGAATCTGTACAGTGCTTTTGTCAGAATGACAATTTTAATTAAATTGATTTTTTCTAACCAAGGACATGGGATGTCTTTCCATCTTCTCGTGTCTGCTTCAATTTCTTTCTTCAATGTTTGATAGCTTTCATTATAGTGATCTTTTACTTCCTTTGGCTAGTGGTATGTCATATTATTTATTTTTGAAAGAACAAACTTTCTGTTTCATTGATTCTTTCTACTGGTTTTTTTCTCAGTTTCCTTGATTTTGGCTTTGTTCTTGATTATTTCCCTTCTTCTACCAGATTTGGGATTGGATTTTTCTTCTTTTTGTAAAGATTTGAGATGTAGTATAAGTTTGTTTATTTGGCTGCTCTCTTGATTTTTGAGGAAGGCACTCAGTGCTATAAATTTAATTCTTAAGAATGATTCCATACTGTTCCAGAGATTATGATATGTTGTGCCTTCAATTTCATTCATTTCCAAGAAACTCTTTATTTCTGTTCTCGCTTCCTCTTTGATTTATTCTTTCTTCAACAGGGTTATTATTCAGTCTTCATGCATATATGTACTTCCTGTTATTTTTTCTTCCTGTTTTCACTAGGATCATAATGATGTGGATTGATTGGCTACATGGGATTATATCAATATTTTTGTATTTGCTAAGACTACCTTTGTGGACTAAGATATGATCTGTTTTAGAAATGGATCCATGTGCTGCTGAAAAGAAGGTAACCTAATCTGATTTGGGATGGAATATTCTGTAGATGTCTAATTTATAGGGTTGTTTGGGCTGGAGACTTCTTGTTAATTTTTTGTTTTGATGATGTCTTTATTGGTGATAAAAGTGTATTATATTCTCCAAATATTATTGTATTGTGATCTATAAGTGATTTAATGTCATGGAGTAATATTTCAACATATTTGAGAGTGTAGGTGTTTGGTACATAAACATTAATTATAGTTAAATCTTTTTTTTTAGTGAATGTCATTTTTATTTTTTATCTAAGAATATCTTTATTCTTTCATTTTTTTTCACTTTTACTGTTTTAATCAGAAATCTGAAGTGTTTTACAAGCATAGCAACAACTTGTGTGGACAAATTATCTTTTGTTTGCTATAGCTACAGTTTTTAAATTTTTTTTTATTTTTGAACAACCATACAAGTTTTTAACGAAATAATATAAAATGTGTATATATTCTGGATATTGCAGTTACCCCAGGAGTGCCCCCCCAATTACCCTCCCTTATCCCGCCCTTCCCCTTCCCACAATATCTCTAAAAAACTATTAGGTTGTAAAACATTACATCTTATCTGGACCCTGGAGAGTGAGAAAGTTGGTCTATTAGCATGTGTTAAATCCAATCTTATTTTTTTAATTTTTACTTTTGAACAACCATACAAATATTTAACAAAATAATATAAAATGTGTATAGCTTCTGGATACTAGATTTACCCCCTGGAGAGCCCCCCAATTTCCCACCTGTATCCTTCCCTTCCCTTACCCACAATATCTCTAAAAAAGGATTAGGCTGTATAACATTATACCTTATCTGGATTTAACACATGATAATAGACCATCTTTCTGAATGCCCAGGGTCTAGTTCCAACCTCCACAGATGAGTGGAGACATTCGACCACTGGATCTCTGGGTAAAGCTGATTTTACTCAGCATAATTTCTTCCATAGCCATCCATTTACCTTCAAAGGCTGCAATATCATTGTTTCTAATTGCTGTGTAAAATGCCATGGTATATATGTACCATAGTTTTTGGATCCATTCATCCAGGGAGGGACATCTGGGTGGTTTCCGTACTCTAGCAATAGTAAATTGAGCTGCTATGAACATAAATATTGCTGTGTCACTATAATGTGCTGATTCTAAATCCCCTGGAAAGATACCCAGGAGTGGAATAGCAGGATCGTATGGCGGGCTCATCCCGAGTTTTTTGAGAATTCTCCACAATGCTTTCCTGAGGGGCTGTAACAGTCTGCAGCTCCACCAACAGTGTGTTAGTGTCCCTATCTCTCCACATCCCCTCCAGCATCTATTATTGTTTATTTTCTTCAATTTTTCCATTCTGACTGGTATAAGGTGATATCTTAATATGGTTTTCATTTGCATTTCTCTGATTACTAGAGATTTAAAGCACTTTCTCATGTATTCATTGGCTTGATCAATGTCCTCTGGTGAGAAGTTTCTATTTAGTTATTTGGCCCACTTATTAATTGGGATGCTAGTGTTTTTGTAGTTGAGATTTTTGAGGATTTTGTAGATTCTGGATATGAGACTCCTATTAGAAGAATCATAGCCCATGATTCTCTCCATTTCTGTAGGAAACCTCTTGACACTTATGATTGTTTCCTTGGCAGTACAAAACTTTTTAGCTTTAGGGCATCCCATTCACTGATTTTTTACTTTACTTCCTTCACTTTTGGAGACATGTTGAGAAAGTCTTTGCCTACTCCCAAATGGTGAAGTGTTGGACCTACTTTGTCTTCTATCAATTGCAAGGGAGCTGGTTTAATTCCTAGCTCCTTGATCCATTTTGATTTGATTCTGGTGCAAGGTGAAAGATATGG
>PVKS010054326.1:0-10112 GCA_004027875.1 Aplodontia rufa
TCCCAGTGAGCCCCTCAAGGACTCTAAATCCCCCCAAGGATGGGCCAGATCCCTGAAGGGAGGGAGCAAAGGCCCTGAGAAAGTGAATCCTTCTGAGTTCTCCTGAGTGAGCCAACCCCCCACCCCAAGAAGTGAGCATTCTTTATTTTTTTCTGTCAAGTGGGTATAAAGGTCACAGGAGGCGCATGGACAGGGAAGATCTTTAAGAGCTTCCTCACACCATTAAGTGTACAATAAATAAATTGCTGGGGCTGGAGCAGTGGCTCAGCAGTTACAGTGCTCTCCTGGCATATATAAGGATGTAGATTTGAACCATGTACATTCCAGCACCATGTACACAACAAATTGTTGGAGCAATGGAATCTACATGAAAAACTAAATAAAATTCTCCCTCCCTCTCTCCCTTTCTCTTTCTCTCATTGTCCTTCTGTCTTTAAAAAAATAATAATGAATTGCTGTAAATTAGCGAGATACTACATTTTGTTGTTATCACAGCAAATATTGACTCAGTGATCAGGGTGATATCTGGGGGCATTGAACTGACCTCAGAATAGCTCTGCCCAGGTCAGGGATGGCTGTTCAAGAAATGTATGGTCACTCAGGGTCCAGTATTTCTATTAATGAGGGAGAAGCACCCTACCCATGATCTTAACAAGCCCCCAAGCCTGGCACCCAAAAAGAGAGAAAAAAAACTCTTGTCCAGGAAGAAGGGGAAAAAAAAGTGTTTGAACTTTCAATCCCACTTGTGCGCAGTTTGAGGTTTCCTTTACCTTTAAATGCTGGGTCTGCAAGAGCATCGGGCAAACCCCAGGCAACAGACTCTGTCTCCGCCAAGTATCTACACAAAGGTTGCCGGTACAAAAGTCGACCCGCTATTTCTGTTTTTCTTTGAAAAACCACTTCCTGTGAAACTTCTTTCAGGTGGCAAATCAAAACATAACACAAACTGAAAGTACTTATAACTACCCAGGAAGAATAAAGCTCAGAAAAAATTGGGGGTGAGGCTCCATTTGGGGAATTATGCAACTGGGCCAGCAGGTGCTGAATAAACCTGCTTCCTGAAAATTCCTTGTGAGTCCATGCTCATCTCTCCTGACGTGTGGCGACTCTGGTGGGATGGAGGAGGTACTAATAGCTTCTTGCCTTCCTTGTCTCTGTGGTCTGACGCTTCTGGGAGGGTGAAGGACAAATCTTCCCCTTGGGGTAGCATGAGCAATGTTGCCCACATGGGAGGAACTCACCTGGCACCCAGCAGGTAGTGCCTCCTGAATTTTAAGAGAAAATCTAGGGGGGATCGAGTGCCCATCTGAGAGGCTCAGTGCAGATTGCTGGTGTCAGGAAAGCAGAGCACAAGCATCGATTTTGAAAGCTTGTGCATAAGTCTATTTTACAATAATCTGTTTTCCGTGAGAGACAATGAGTTTCTGACAGACTACATTTTCCCCCTCGGGCTCCTCTTTAGGGCTTATGCTCCTATGTGCATGTACAGGGCTTCCTGGCAGGGCTTCAGGCACACGTCTGCATGGACCTCTCTGCCTGAGAGCTTCTGGGTTAGGGGTAAAACATCATGGTGCCAGGAACAAAGGGAGGTGAGAAGGGCGCAGAAGAGAGGCTCTTCCAGCACACTCCCCAGTGGCCTACTTCCTCCAACTCGGGCCCCTCTTCCATGGTTTCCATCACTTCCCCTGAGTCCACTCCCTTATGAACCCATCAGTGGGTCAATCCACTATTGAGAGAGATCGGGGGTCTCATGATCCAGCTCCTCAAAAGCCCAATTCTGAACAGTGCTTCTTGTGGACCAGGCCTTCAACACATGACCCTTTGGGGACATGCCAGATCACATTGTCACAGCACTCTAGCATGAACAATGACTGCCAAGACAGAATATTACCCTTGCTGGGTAATTATCGTGCCGGCATGGCTGGGACAGTTATCCAGACTATCAGTGATGAAGTGGTTGGGAGAGGAGTCAGAAGGCTGCTCTGGTCCTGAGAGGTTTGCTGAGTGGCTGAGAACTGAACTAGACACCCTCTGAGGCTGGTCGCTGAGAGCATAGTTGAATTAAAGTGCTCAAATCACAACAATCCAGAGGGTCGTGGAATAGGCCCATGTTCCCATCTAACTTATCCTTCCAGACCCATCTTGAGCCCTATTTCCAAGAAGTCTTTCCTGAATTCTGGAGTCAAATCTCCTTGAAACTGAAATATCTCAAATGTGGGCTACCTGGAGATGTTGTGATTCCAATTCTTACCACCTTGTAGGATCACCACCTCCTTTAGCTTCACAAGCTAATGTCCCCATCCTACCTTAGTGACCTCACTCAATCCAGTAAGTTGGAGGAGTTTTGGTGTGGATTATGATTTCTTAGACACATTTTTCCCTTGGGATACTTTAAATTGTTTCTTCTTTATTAGAGCTTTACTTTAAATTATTTCTTTTTTGTTAGAGCTTTATGCTTATTCATAGTAGTTGGGTTCATCCTGAAAAGTCATACATGCATGGAAATGGGTTTCAATCATGACCCCACCTTCTCCTTCCCACCCTCCCCATACCCTTTATTCTTCCTCTACTCTGCTAGACTTGCTTTTGCTCACTTATTACTATTATTATTGATTTATATTTGATTGTTTCTTTATCAAATATTATCCCTCCCTCCCCCTTTTCTCTATTTTACTTTAGCTTCCACATATGAAAGAAAGCATTTGACCTTTGAATTTCTGAATTTGGCTAATTTCACTTAGCATGATTTTCTCCATTTCAATCCATTTACCAGCAAATGCCATAATTCCATTATTTTCATGGCTGAGTAGCGCTGCATTGTGTGTGTGTGCGTGCACATGTGTGCATGTGTACCCATATACTATAATTTCTTAATCCATTCATCTATTATGGAGCATCTTGGTTGATTCCATAATTCAGCTGTAGTGAATTGTGCTGCTTAAACATTGAGGTGGCCATGTTGCTATAGTATGCCAATTTTAGAACTTTGGGGAAAATATCAAGAATAGAATGGCTGGGTCATATGTTGCTTCCACCCGCAGCGTTTGAGGAATCTCTGTACTGCTTTCTACAGTAGTTGTACTAGCCTGAAGTCTCATCAACAATGAATAAGTGTGCTTTTACTCCCACAATCTGACCATCATTTATTGTTGTTCATATTCTTGATCATTACCATTCTGACTGGAGTGAGATGAAATCTCAGTCTAGCTTGGATTTGCATTTCCCTAATTGCTACAGATGTTGTACATTCTCCATGCATTTATTGGGCATTTGTATTACTTCTTATGAGAAGTTTCTGTTCAGGTCTTTAGTCCATTTATTAATTAGGCTATTTGTTTTCTTGTTTGTTTGTTTTGTTTTTTGGTACTGGGGATTGTACCTAGGGACACTTAACCACTGAGCAACATTCCAGCCCTTTTGTTTTTTACATTGAGATAGGGTTTCACTAACTTGCTGAGGCTGGCTTTGAACTGGTGATCCTCCTGCCTCAGCATCCCAAGTCACCGGGATTACAGGTGTGTGGCACCACACCCAAGGGGTTATTTGTTCTTTGGTGTTAAGATTTTTTGAAATATTTTTATGTTCTGTATACAGTTCTGTGCAATCAAATTGCACTATTGTAAGAATCCTGTGCATACTTACCACTGCATGTGGACGGAACCTCTCAGGCTAGCAGGCTGTAAATGATCCCAGGTGTGACTTGAGATATTTCCCCATGGCCAGATGGGACTTGAGGAAACCAGAACTCCCAGGTCAGTTATATCTGACTGCATGGTGTCTTCCCCAGAGCTCCCCTGAGGGGTGCTGACAGAAGATTAACTTGTGGGGGGAAAAAAGGTGGGAAAGCACAATTCAGCCAATGCTTGGTACCCCAGCTGTGATCCTTAGATCAGCAGCATCACCTGAGAGATTACTAGAAGTGTAGAATCTTTCCTATTTGACCTGCACTTTAACAAGCTCTCTAAGGGATTCCCATGTACATTGAAAAAGATCTTTAGACTATAATGGGCTTCAGAATTGTGGGTACAGGGTTTGTACAGTCCAACTTTGCTAGGAAGAGTTACTTGCCCTCCAAAGGGGTCGTGACAATCAATATTTTTTAACTACATAGTCCATGCATTAATTTATAAATGAACATTTGAAAACCAATATTTTCATTAGCAATAAAAGTTCATATTGCTCTAGGGTTCTCTCAATCCTGATATTGTACCTCTTCTGCCAATCCGCTGAGTAAAATGCTGAGATTTGAATTTTTGTCTAATTATCAATGATTTGAACATCTTTTCATATTCATTGTCCGTTCAGTTGTCTCTTCCACCACAGACCAATTCATTTATTTTTTTTTCTTCCTCATATTTTTCCTGGGGGTTGCTTCCCTTTTTCTCTGATTCATTGGGATTCTTTGTAAATACATGTTTCTTTTTGTTGATTATGTGTACAAGTGATCTTCCAGGTTCTTTGGCTCATCCTTTGACTTTCTTTATGGTATCTTTTGATGAATAAAATATCTTAATTTTAATGTCATTTGATTTTGTCAAAACTTGCATGGTCTGCTTTTAATGTCATGCCTAGGAAATCTTTTCCTAAGGTCATAAAGAGGTGCTTCTATATTTTCTTCTAAATTTGTTTAAAGTTTTCCTTTTACATTGAAATCCTTAATTGTTTTTAAGGGATTGATTCAGGTTATGTTATGGCGTGAAAGCCTGATTTTAATTTTTTTGTCTCTGAATTCGTCATTGTCCCAGTCTCTTCTCTGCACCCTGACCTATATTACCAAATATCATGTCCCATATCTGAATATATGTGGGTCTGCTTCTGAGATCTCACTTCCATTTCATATGTTTCTTTATCCATTCCAAGAATTCCACATTACACTGTATTCATTACTATGATTTTATGGTAAATCTTTATATCTAAAATATTCTGTATTTTTTCCTATTCAGTCCTGAGAGTTTAAACTAATCTCAGCTATAATCATCCATCTAAATTTCATGTTCCAAGAAAAACTCCACTGATAATATTTCTGTGACTCTTCCAATTGACTTTTTATTTTGTAATGCAATATGCTTTGATATATCTTTTCATTTTAATTATTTTAATGGCACAAATTTATGAGGTACAGTGAGGTAATTTGGTACATTAGATTGTATGATGAGCTAATCAACTCATTTGAAATTGTTCTGAAGCCACAGATCAATTTAGAAGGAATTCATGTCTTTATGGTATTCATTATTCTGATCTACAAATATGCACCAGAATTTAATATCTTTCAATAGTCATTAATTTCTCCATTACAAATTTACACATCTTTGTAGATTATTCCCTAATTTTTCCTTCTGTAAAAATATATTTTAAAATTACATTTTCAGGTGATAGTGTGGTGTCTTAGCAGTATCATCCTTGCCTGGCATGCAGGAGGACCTGGGTCCAAACCTCAGCACCACATACACAACTAAGTGCCAGAGAAATAAATGCCAGATGAAAAACTAAAGTTGATTCTTTCTCTCTGTCTGTCTGTCTCTCTCTCTCTCTCTCTCTCTTTCTCTCTTTCTCCCTCTCTTACCCTCTCTCTCTCTCTTTAAAAAAATAAATAAATAAAATTACATTTTCAAACTGCAAACTGGTGGTGTATTAATGTCCATATGACATTTACACATTTATCTTACATCTAGTGAAAGTACTAAACTTATTAATCCTAGTGATTTGCTTCCAAAATCTTTTGGGATTTCCATGTAGACTATCATATTTACTAATAATTGCCCCATTATTATTTATGTTCAGTCTTTACATGACTTTCATTTGCTTGTCTTATCATACTGACTAGTACTGCCTTCAGCTAAGGTTTAGATTTTGGTCCCCTAGATGCAGTCATCTGGGATTAACTTATCATTTTTAGGATTTCAGATCATCCAATTCAAAGCTCCCTTCCAATGTACAAAAATCAGACAAAACACACATTTTTAGAGTACTTTGCCATTTACAAATATTTCTCATGCAGCGTCCCATTGATCCCTAAACAGAATAGAGGGCTGGGCTATTGTTATGTAGTAGAGAGCTCACCTAGAATGTGCAAGGCCCTGGATCTCCAGCTCTATTTTTTTAAAAAGGTAATGTAAGTAGAAACTATTACTACAGTCTTTTTATAGATGAGGGATGGAAGAGGCTTCAAATTCAAGATGCCTATATCACACCAAACAGACATCATCAAATGAGAAATTCACTCAGACACATGATTTATAAAATGAATAACAGAGAAATTAAGGAAGAATTCTAAATCAGCAAGGGAAAAACACCAAATCAGATTCACAGGTAGGCCAATTCAGATTACTATGGATTTCTCAGATCAAACAGTAAAGACCAGGAGAGTATAGAATGATATTTTTCAAATTTAGAAACAAAATGATTTCAGCCAAAGATACTATACCCTGCAAAATTCATCCTTAAATGTGATGGGGAAATTAAAAACTTCAATGACAAATTCAAGCTAGCAATATACATGAACACAAAGCCTGCACTACAGGATGCTCAAGACATACTTCATTCAGAGGAACACCCATATAATTTCCAAAACCCATAAACAGAAAAAAGTCAATAATTTCAAAATACACTAAAATATATCCAAGATGGCACAAAACAAAGCAATAGTCACAATGTCAGGGACCAAGATTCCCATACCTATTCTAACTCTGAAAGTGAATGAACCCAATGCCCCAATCAAAAGACACAGATTGGCTTACTGGATCAAAAAACAAAATCCAACAATATGTTGCCTACAAGAGACACACCTCACAATCAAAAATAAACACAGCCTGAAGGTCATATGTTGCCAAAATGTCTACAGGATTTTACCCAAAAAAGCAAGCTGGCATTGCAATCCATATATCCAATAAGTTAATTTTGACCAAAAACTCATTAGAAAGGAAAAAGAAGGTCACTCACTATATCACAGTAAAAGGAACAATTTATCAAGAAGACATAACAATAGTTAACATTTACACCCCCAAATACAACCCTCCCAAACATATGGAAAAAATACTCAAGGACATTAAACCCCTCATCAATCTCAGCACAATAATACTGGGGGACTATAATAAACCATTATCAACAATAGAAAGATCATCAAAACAAAAAAAATCAACAAAGATATCTCTAACCTAAACAACTCTATTCATGATTTGGACTTAACAGATATTTACAGACTATTCCATCCCAAATCTACTGAGTTTACCTTCTCAGCAGCTCATGGGTCCTTCTCCAAGATAGATCACATCCTAGTCAACAAACCTAATCTTAACAAATATAAAAAAGTTATTATCCCATGTATCTTCTCAGATCACAATGGTATGATCTTAGCAATTAATAGCAGGAAAAAAAGAAAAGAAAATATTGAAATCCTTGGAAATTGAGTAATACCCTCTTAAATGAAGAATGGATAAAAGATGAAATGAGAACAGAAATCAAAAATTCTTGGAATGAATGAGAATGATGAATCAACATATTGAAATTTCTGGGATAGCATGAAAGCATGCTTAAGAGGTAAATTTATAGCATAAGTGCCTTCATTAAAAATCAGGAAAGAGACCAAAGAAATATCTCCAAATCAAATGCCCACAAAAAGAGGAAAAATCCATCCCAAACTTAATAGAAGACAAGAAATAACTAAGATCAGAGCTGAAATCAATGAAATTGAGAACAAAAAAAATACAAATTATCAACACAAAAAAGAGTTGGTTCTTTGAAAAAATAAATTAGATGGACAGACCCATTGCCAACCTCAACAAAAGGAAGAATGAAGTGAAGCAAATCAACAAAAACAAAGACCAAAAGGAAGATATCACCACTGACTCAACCAAAATACAGAAGATTATCAGAACTTATTTTGAAAAATTATACTCTTCCAAGTTTGATAATCTGGAAAACATGGACAATTATCTTGCCACATACAGCATTCCAAAATTAACACAGGAGGACATTGAAATTCTAAACCAACCAATCTCAGGTAGCCTAATCGAAACAGCAATCAAAGATCTTCCAAAAAAAGAAAAATACATGATCTCATGGATTCTCAGCAGTTCTATCAGACCTTTACAGAAGAATTCACACCAATCCTCTACCAGCTTTTCCATGAAATTGAAAGGGTTGTAACCCTCCCAAACACATTTTATGAAGCAAAAATAACCCTGATACCAAAACATAAAAAGACACATAGAGAAAAGAAAACTACAGACCAATTTCCCTGAGTGAATATAGATGCAAAAATTGTTCATAAAATTCTAGCTATCCAGATCCAAAAATGCATCAAAAACAATACATCATGATCAAGTGGGCTTTATTCCAGGAATGCAGGGCTGGTTCAAAGTATGCAAATCAATAAATGTAATTCACCACTTAAACAGAATTAAAAATAAAAATCATATAATCATCTTAATTCATGCAGAAAAGGTCTTTGATAAAATTCAGCACCTATTTATTATTTTATTATTTATTCTCAAAATTCTGGAGAAGATAAGGATCAAAGGAAGATACTTTAATTTTGTAAGAGACATTTAAGACAAATCCATAGCCAACATTATACTTAATGCAGAAAGACTGAAAGCATTTCCACTGAATTCAGGAACAAGACAAGGCTGTCCACTCTCACTACTCTAATTCAATATAGACCTTGAAGGCCTAGCCAGAGCTATCAGAGAAGAGAAGGAAGTCAAAGGAATTTCAATAGGAAAAGAGGAATTCAATATGTCTGATGACATGATTTTGCTGATGACATAATCCTATAACTAGAATACCCAATAAGCTCAACCAGAAGACTTCTGGAGCTTATAAATGATTTCAGCAAAGTGGCTCTTTCTAAGAGCAACACTCACAAATCATTAGCTTTCCTATACACAGCAACAATTCTACTGAATGGTCAGGAAGTCTGTCCCATTCACAATTTCCTCAAAAAGAATAGCATCAATCTAACGAAGGATATTAAAGACCTCTACAGTGAAAACTATCGAACATTTAAAAAAGAAATTGCAGGGGCTGGAGTGGTGGCTCGGTGGTTACGGTGCTTTCCTGGCATGCGCAAGTTCACAGGTTCAAACCCCAGCACCCACATACACAACTAAGTGTCAGAGCAACAAAGATCATGTGAAAAACTCAATAAAAATTGATTCTCTCTCTCTCTCTCTCTCTCTCTCTCTCTCTCTCGCTGTCCTTCTCTCTTCAGAAAGAAAGAAAGAAAGAAAGGAAACAAAAGAAAAGAAATTGCAGAAGAACTGAGTAGATGAGAAAGCATTCCATGTTCTTGGTTAGGCAGAAACAATATAATCACAATGCCCATTCTACCGAAAGCCCTATACAGATTCAATGCAATCCCCATCAAGATACCAATGGATATAAAAAAAGCAATTCTCAAATTCATATGGAATAACAGAAGGCCCAGGATAGCCAAAACATTACTGAGCAAGAAAGAGGAAGCAGGAGGTGTCACAATTTCTGACCTGAAATTTTATTATAGGGCTATAGTAACAAAAACAGCATCATATTGGTCATCAAAGCAGAAATGAAAACCAATGCAACAGAATAGTAAATACTGAAATGAACCCTCAAATCTTAAACTAACTGATATTTAATAAAGGCAGCAAAAGCATAGTGTGGAAGAAGGGCAACCTGTCCAACAAATGGTGCTGGACACACTGGACAGCCATATGTAGACAACTGAAATTGGATCCTTACCTCTCACTCTGTACAAGAAACAAATCAAAATGGTTCAAGGATCTGGAAATTAAATCAGCAACTATACAATTGCTTGAAGAAAAGATAGGATCAACACTTGACGACATAGGTGTTGCCATGACCTTCCTTAACAAGACTCCCATAGCGCAAGAAATAAAGCCAAGAATAAATGAGTGGGATGTCATTAAACTACAAAGTTTCTACACAGCTAAAGAATTAGCCAAGAGTGACAAAAGAGAACCTACAGAATGGGAGAAAATCTTTGCCTGCTACCCTTCCAACAGAGGGCTAATAGCTACAATATGCAAAAAAAAAAAAAAAAAAAAAAAAAAAAAAAAAAAAAAAAAAAAAAAAAAAAAAAAAAAAAAAAAAAAAAAAAAAAAAAAAAAAAA
>PVKS010054327.1:0-10099 GCA_004027875.1 Aplodontia rufa
TAGTTTATTTAATATGTTTTTTGTTGGGTTTTGGTATCAGAATTATGATACCAAATATATGAGATTGCCTCATAAAAAGTATTTGGAAGATTACTCTGTTTTTTAATTTCTTAGAATAACTTAATAAGGAGAGTTGGTAGCTCCTCCTTATAGGTGAAATTCAATAATTCAGTGGGGAATTCTTCAGGTCCTGAGATTTTCTTCTTTGGAAGGCTTTTTTTTTTTTTTGAGAGAGGGACAGTGAGAGAGACAGAGAAAGAGAGAAACACTTTATTTAGTTTTTCACATGGCCTTAGTTGATCCAACACTCAGTTGTGTACGTGGTGCTGGGGTTTGAACCCGGGTCCTCGTGCTTGCCAGGCAAGCGCTGAAACCGCTGAGCCACCACTCCAGCCTGTTTGGAAGGCTTTTAATTGCTATATTGATTTCAGTACCTATTATCAGGCTGTTTAGGATTTCAATATCATCCTGGACCAATCTGGGAATGTTGTAATGTGTCTAGAAATTTGTCCATGTCTTTCAGATTATTTGATTTGGAAGAGTACAGTTTTTCAAAATAGGTTTAGATAATTCATTGGATTTTGGGAGGTTCAGTGGAGATTGCTCCCTTTTCATTGGTGATTTTATTTATTTGCTTCATTTTCTCCTTTTAGTGAGATTGACTGTGAATTGATCAATTTTATTTAGTTTTTCAAAGAACCAGATCTTTCTTTCATTGAATATTTTTTGTTCTTAATTTCAACTGTAATATTGATCATTTCCTGCCTTCGGCTGGACTTGGGATAATATTGTTCTTCCTTTTGTAGGGATTTGAGGTGGAGCATAAGCTTGTTTATTCGGGATCTCTCATGATTTTTGTTCTGAGCTATAAATTTTCTCCTTAAGAATGTTTTCATGGGGTTGGAGCGGTGGCTCAGCAGTTACAGTGCTTGACTGGCATGAGTGAGTATGCAAGTTCAAACCCCAGCACCACTTACACAATGAAGTCTTGGGGCAATGAAAGCCACGTGGAAAACTAAAACTAATTCTCTCTCTCTCTCTCTCTCTCTCTCTCATTGTCTCTCACTTTAAAAAGAAAGAAAGAAAAATGAATGCTTTTAAATGGAGCTGGAGCATCGGCTCAGCAATTATGGCATTTGCTTGGCATGTGCAAGGACAGAAGTTCAAACCTCAGCATCACATACACAACGAAGTGTCAGAGCAATGAAAGCCACAGGGGAAAAAAATGATTCTCTCTCTCTCTCTCTCTCTCTCTCTCTCTGTGTGTGTGTGTGTGTCTTTCCCTAAAAGAAAAATGCTTTCAAGCTGTTCCACAGATTTTTATATGTTGTGTATTGATTCTTATTTGCTTCCAAGAACTTCTTTATTTCTTCTTTCATGTCTACTTGGATCTCCATTTATATATATTTTCTGTTATAATTTTTGCTGTTAATTGCTAGAATCATGGTGTCATGGCCTGTTAGGATACATTTAATAATATTTGCTGAGATTTCCTTTGTGAACTTGAATTTTATCTATTTTGGAGAAGGATCCATGTGCTGCTGAAAAGAAGGTAAACTCAGGTGATTTGGAATGGAGTATTCTTTAGATTTCTATTAAGCCCATTTGATTTATGGAGATGTTCAGGATGGCTATCTCTTTATATTTTTTGTTGTTGTTTGTTTGTTTGTTTGCTTTCGTGATCTGTCTGTGGGTGATAGAGGAATATTAAAGTATCCTAGTATTATCATGTTGGGGTCCATGTCATGGAGTATTTTTTCCACTTACATAGGAACATTTGTATTTGGAACATAGTATTTACTATGGTTATGTATTCCTAATGTATTATTCCCTTTACTGTGATGTAGTGGTCTTCTTTATCACTTTTGATTAAATTTTGGTTGAATCCTACTTTGTCAGATGTCAGTGTTGCAATAGCAGCTTGCTTTCTGCCATAAGCCTGGTAGATTTTTTCTATCCTTTCACACTCAATCTGTGGATGTCATTGGCTGAAGATGGGTCTACTGTAAGCAGCATATTGTTGGATTATGTTTTTTGATCCAGTCTGCTAATCTGTGTCTTTTGATTGGTGCGTTGAGACTATTCACATTCAGCTTAGAATAGTTATGAAGTTGTGGTTCATATTCATCATGTTTTATTAGTGAGGTCTCTGTGCTCATGGTTGTCTTTTGATAGTGTGTTCTTTTACTGAACTTCCTCTGTTGGTTTTGAGGATTGTTTGCTTGTTCTTCAAGCTGAAGTTTATCACTTTGACTTCTTCGTAATGCTGTTTTCTGTTCATGAATGCTGCAAGTTTGATCTTATCATGAAGTTTTCTTATTTCCCATTCGGATTTGAAGCTGAGTTTTGCTGGGTATCGTACTCTCAGCTATAGGTTGTGGTAATTCTAGGATTGAGATATCTCCTCGCAGGATTTTCTTGCTTGGAGATCTGAGTTGAAAAATCAGAGGTGATCCTTATTGGTTTGCCTTTGAATGTGATTTGGCATTTCTGTCTTGCAGATTTTAATATTCTTTCCTTGATTTCCCTGTTATACATTTTGAATATGGTGTCCCAGTGAACTTCTCTTTTGATTAGGCCTATTGGGTGTCCTATACGCTTATGGGATGAGCATATCTGACTCTGTTTTAATCTGGGAAATTTTTTCCTTAAATATTTCATTGAGAATATTCTTTATGCCATTTGAGTTTTGATTTATTTTTGTATCCCAGTTACTCTTAGACTGTTTCTTCCAATTTTGTTCCACACTTTTTGAAAATTCTGCTCATAATCTGTGAGTTCTTTTTTCATTCTTGTGATCCATGTGCTCAAGCTTTCTCAGCCTATCCTCATTATCAAAAGTTCTTCCTTCTAGAGCTGAAGTTCTCTTTTCTACACAGATTAGTCTATTTTTAAATGCTTCCATCATTCCTCTGATGTAATTGACTAAATATTTTAGCTCCATTACTTCCTTTTTCAGTATGTCTGTTTCTTTGAAAACAGTTTTTCATCTCTTGAGTTTTCTCCCTTAGTCCTTTCATTAAATCTTCTTTTAGTTCATTGTTCCTTTTATTAATCAGATTATTGATAATATTTTCTAGGTTTTCATACCACTCCCTGTCTGTGGGCTCCTTGGTAGGGGAGTTGTAGGTTTGAAGTGAACCTTTTCTAGTTTGATTCTTCACTTTTGAAGAGACCTTCTGGATCTTTGAATTGGTATTCCTTGTCGGGAAGCAAGGCAGGTCTCCTGGTGCCTTCTTGCAGATCAAAGGGTTAGGTCACTATCCCTCTGATGATCTTCGTCTTCCAGAAAGCTGTTTCTGCCTGAAACCTCATTTTCCTGCACTTTTGGATCAAGGCTCCAGGGTGTGTAGCTGCAGCCAGTTGGGGGTGTGGGACAGTCCACCAAGATATTGAAGTGCAGCAGCAGGTGTGCATCACTTGGTCCTGGGTTCTTGGAGGTGTGCAGTGTGCCAAAACAGGTCTGTGGACTTGGTGGGTGGGTGCTGTGTCTGAGTGACTCCGGACAGGTCCTTGGGGTTTCTTGGGTGCCTGCCTGGCCCAGGACCAGAGGCCAGGCCTGTTAGGCAGATGGGCAGGGTAGCTCCCAAATCTTGAGTCTTCTGGTGGAACTTTTACTGTCCTCTAGGTACAGGATCATATAATCTATAATTTGATTTTTTGCCTATTTGTGTCCTGTTTAATTCATTCTCATGATTAATTGATCTTCCTAAGATTTCAACATTATATTAGATAGGAGTGGTAAGAGTGGACACCCTTGTTCTGTTCCTAATTTTAGAGAAAATGCTTTTAAGTTTTTCCTCATTCAGCATGTCAGTCTTTAGATTGATCATATACTTCCCTCATTATATTGAGGTATATTACTGTTATCCTTTGTTTATTCATTGTGCTTACCATGAAGTGTTATTGAATATTTTTGAAAGAATTTTCTTCATATTTTGAAATGAAGCTGAGAGTTTTGTTGCTGGTTCTATTCAACTATCCTTCCATTTCTGAAATAAAACCAACTTGATCATGGTATATTGTTCTTTTGAATGTGTGATTGAATTTTGTTTGGTAGCTTTTATTAAGAAACTTTTCGTCTGTATTAATCAAGAATCTTATCTCTCATTTTCTTTTTTTTAACTATTTTTTAAGAGAGTGAGGGACAATAAGAGAGAGAGAGAGAGAGAATCAACTTTATTTATTTTTTTCATGTGGCATTCTTTACTCCAACACTTTGTTGTGTACATAGTTCTGGGGTTTGAACCTGCATCCTTGCTCATGCCAGCAAGTACAACAACCACTGAGCCACCACTCCAACCTCTCATTTTCTTTGGTTGATGTTCCATTATCCAGTTTAGGTATTGGCATGATACTTCTTCCTGGAATGAATTTTGAAACTTTCCATGACTCTGTATTTCATAAACTAATTTTAGGAACATGGGCATTCATTTTATAAATTGTCTGTGAAACAACTTTGGGTTACATTTTTCTTTTTTGGAAGGCCTTCTATTACCGCTTTCCATCTCACTGCTTGCTATTATTCTGTTTAGGTTTCCTATGTACTCTTGGTTCATGTGTGGTAGGTCCTATGTGTCTGGATATTTATAAATATCTTCTAGATTTTCTAATTTATTGTAATACGTTTTCAAAATATTCTGTCAGGATCATCTGAGTTTCATTTGTGACGGTTGTACTGTCCCCATTTTCATCTCTAATTTTATTAATTCAGGTCTTCTCTCTCTTTTGATTAATTTGGCTAAGGTTTTATCAATCTTGTTAGTCTTTCAAAAATTAGCTCTTTGTTTAATTGATTCTTTGTACCATTCTTTTATCTCTGTTTCATAAATTCATGCTATGATCTTTGTTGTGTTTTTTCTTGTTTTTCTAAGACCTTGAGCTGTATCAATTGGTTATTTATTTGATCTTTATTTTTATAATGTAAGCACTCATACACAGTTTACATTTGAGCATTATTTGCTTAGCAGTAGAATTATTCTTAGAATATTTAATGCATTTGCACTTGACAGTCTCTCATTTATGATGTACTTTTAATTTGTTCTACTAGTTACTTATACTCACTTTCCTATTTCTTGAACTTGGTTTATTATTCCCCTGCTCTCTATTTTCCCCTGTGTGTGCTTAGTTATTTTCTATAAATAAAAACTTCTATTTTTGGCTTAGTGAAGACTAAGACTAATACAATGGGCAATTTCATACTCTTGTCATTTCAGAAAATACCTGGAAGTTAGAATACTTTAAATTTATCTTTGTGTCATCTGATTCTGTACTTTTCCATTGTTCTAGACCCCACAGTTCTTAGTCTACTCTCTCTGATGGTACTCTCTTCATGTTTAATTTGTTGCCATGTTGCTATGTTTACTACATATATTTATGTGCATAAATATAACATAAGCTGCTTTCAGATGATTAATGAAATCCTATTCTGGCAATACAAGACTTTAAAAAGGTATGGTTTACTTGTTTTCAAAACAGAAAAATGAAAAAGAAATTAACTGTACTATATGAATCTAATTTTTTGTATTTCATTCTCTATATTGGGCATGACAATTATCATAGATTTTTCTCTGTTTATAATGTAATTTTTCCTGATAAAAGGTAAAAAAAAATGTAAATGTTTTTGGAGTACCATGTGATGTTTTGAACATGTGTACATAGTTTACTCTTTCATTCAGGACAAACATCTCTTTCTTCTCAAATACATTATATCTTTGTAGTGCGAGGTCATTGTACCATGGTCTTCTCTTCCTGGAACATTCAGTTTTTTATTTTTGTTGTTGTTTTCATTTGCTTGTTTGTTGGTTTTCTTTTTGTGCTGGCAGCACTATTCTCTCTCCTCTCCATTTCTCCAAGCATTTCCATTTGCTATCTCTAATCGCAATACTTCATCCAAGGCAATGATAAAATTCTACAAGATAAATTAACTTACTTTCCAAAGTTGTTTTCTTCTTTTATTTCTTTATGTAATGTTATTAAAAATTAATTTATTTTGTTCCATCATGTACTATGAAATCCTCTAAACCTAATTATTTCAGTTTTTCCTCTTTAATGGGCAAACATTGATCAAAAATACTGATGTATTATTCCCTTACATGGATTAAATTCTATAAATAAAATCCTCCTCTATGCCATGAAATAAATCACAATCATAACATGGCATTTATGTCTTCCACAATCTGACCTTTGCTCACTTATCTAGTCTTGTATATTGTCACTCTCCTTTTGTATATTAGAAAAGAGCTATACCTAATCTCAAAGGCTTTATTGAATCATTGGTGAGGGACAAAAAGAGGAAGAAAGGAAACAAAGAGTTAAAGAAAGAAGGGAGGGAGGATAAAAGTTTAATATTTTGTTACAGGCATGACCATAAATGCATAATGATATACGAGCATATAATATTGTAATTATGGGACATATTTCCACAAAGTTGGAAGATTGCCTGTTATGGTTTGGATGTGAGGGGTCCCTGAAAAGCTCATGTATGAGGTAACCAAGAGGGTTTAGAGGTGAAATGATTGGGTTATGAAAGCCTTAAACCAGTCAGTGAATTTATCTCTTAATAAGGATTAACCCAGCGGTATCTGAAGGCAGTCAGGGTATGCGTGGGGGAAGTGTGCCTTTGGGGAACATGTCTTTCATCTGGCTAGTGGAGCATGTCTTCTTCCTGGTGTGATATCTTTGAACCACTTCTCTCTACTACACTCTACTGCCATACTGATCAGTCTCACCTGGAGCCCCGAGGAATGGAGTCAGCTGTCTGTGGGTTGAGACTTCCCAAACTGTGTGCCCAAAAATAAATTTTTCCTCCTCTAAAATTGTTCTTGTCAGTACTTTTAGTCACAGCAGCAAAAAAACTAACTAAACATTACCTTAAAGTCTTTTCTTCTGTTTTCCTAGATATATTTGGTTTTCCTTAATGAACATAAGCAGAAGTACTATTGTTTGGTAACTTGATTTGCATATGTAGAAGTTAGAAAAAAAAGAAAAAGGTCAATCATTTTGTTAATACAGATGGTTTCAGGGAGGATGCACTCAGGGTGCCGGAAAGAGTACTTCAAAATTCCTAATTAGGATAGCTTCCTCAGTATTTCAGATTTAATTTTATCATAGCTGAATCTAAGCTGGTCTGCAGAGAAACAGAGAAAAATAAAATCAAGTGTCCTAGAGAAAGTAACAGCACAAGAGATAAACATCAAAATAATCAAATCAAGGAGAGAAAGTGAGGTACGCTAATTACATTTGGAGATTCAGGGCCATAAAAAAAAAGATGAAACAATAATTATAAACTAGGCTAGCAGTATCTTAGATACTTAGAGATATAAGAAATACAGAAAATCAAAATGACTTAAGAAAAGAATGTATAAAAGTTAATTAGAAATATATACTATTAATTATTAATTCTCTAAATAGGTAGTTTATGTCCCTGAAACTTGATGCACCATCATTGAGAATCAGAGGGAAGGGATAATGGAGGCCAGGGAGGTAAGCAACAGGAACAAATTACTACGGAAGAATTCCCCAGTTCTGCAAGAAAATTCACAAGTCTGATGTAATTCTTTACAATTGATAAAATGTCTTTGTAAATTATTTAAAGTTGTTTTTTCAGCTTAAGTTATCAGACTGTACTTCTGATTTTGGATGAGCCTCCCTCTATTATAGACTCTAATGTCAGACAGAGATATATTTTAGAAGTTATGTTAAGCAATGAAATAAATAGAAGTCTATTTATTCCCTCTTTTATTCATTGAGAATAATTTTTGTGAACCAGATCATGTAGGGCTATATAGAGCATTTTGAGAATTTTAACTTTATCACTTCATGTGAATTTTACTTTATTAAGAAATTTGAATTTTTCTCTGTTGTATCTGGGAGACTGTGGTAAGATTTCAACCAAATATTGATAATATGCTTTACCAATATTTAAAATGGATATTTCAAGTGCATTTGAAGGGCTTATGGAGAGAAATCTGATAAAACCCTTTATAATTGTTAAAACATCTATGTTCTTTTAGGTTGTTTTTCACCATAAAGTGTGAGATATTACTTCCTCCTGATTCTGAGGGTAAGCATTCAAGAAGAAGGTGAATGACAGTGACTGTGAATATCACAACTTGCACAGTAGTTGGAACAGCATTTCCATACACTCATGATTTATATGTATGATTCACAGAAAAAAACACTGGAATGTGGCAATACAGTTAAGAACTGATTGCAGAGACAGACCATCCAGTAGTAGATTGCTTGCCTGGCATTCATGAGGATCCGGGTTCGATCCCCAGCACCACATACACAACTAAGTGGAGGAAAAACAAAAACCAAATGAAATAATTTAAATAATTATTTCTTTCTCTCTCTTTTTTACTCTGTTTAAGAAAAATCTTCATGTTAAAATAATCATTTTTTCTTATCATGTAGTCATTTATCCAAACTAAACTATAATATATAAATACAAAAATATCATGTAGATGTTAACTCAAATGTCATATTATTAAATATTTATTTTTCTTTTAAAATTATGCAATGATAAATATGTTATTATTACTTCCTTTCTGAGAAAATTAGCAATATTGTCAGAAAACTATATTTATGGCAATTTTTTAAAGGAACTGTCTTTTAAGAGATTTATATTACACAGTTCATGGTATTCTTATTTTTAAATTGTTATGTCTGAATTTTATCTGTCCGTTCATAGCTCATGTTCTTGATTTTCTTTATAGTCTAATGTTAATTTGGTTAAAAAGATTTGCAATATAGTCTTTTCTTTTTTGCCTTTGAAATTGTTCACAGATCATTTGAAGGATGTTATTTGTTTTGTTTCTCAATTAGATACAGAAGTATTTCTCATAATAAAATTAGGGATCTCATAGTTTCTGGAAATCTGTTTATCCAGGTATTAAAATTTTCCTTAATGTGATTGCGATAATGTAAAGTGATTTTGTTTTAACAAAATTTTACATATACACCTGAATTGTCTCTATGTATATTTATTTCCACTGTATTAGCAAAGATACAGCAATATTCCTTCTTCCCCAATGTCACTCACTTACAGTTCTTTACTTATCTAGAAATTTATTCAAAATATATGTCAGAGAGCAGTGGCATTCATAGACTCTTTGGGCTACCTGAGGTATAATCAGACTATGAAATAATTCTTCTAATGTGGTCCCTGAAATCTAAAATGACATGGTTAATGTGATCAATAATGAGTTTTATGTGAAAAATCAGTACACAATAAGTCAAATAACTTAACCATTCAAGATCATTCTAGGATATTGTTTCATTTCTTTAGATGAAATATTATTAAAAATTGTTTCTAAAATATTTCAAACAAATGGAGTTCTTTTGTGATAGTTAAATAACTTATGACATGACTAGCCTTCCTGTAGGTGATAGCTATAAACTCTGGACAATTTTTTCAAAAGAACACTCTAAAGGAATTCTGTGGTGAACAAAAGGAAACAAATATTTGAAAGTATTGTTCATGCTAGGAAAACTAGATGTTTCGAGAAGCACATTTCACAGCATTGATCTGATTGAAAGCCACCTCTTAGATAATACCACTGACAAAATACTTTGTAAACTCTATGATCATTCTGATGAGACTAAGTTGAACTCAATAGAGAAAGAGGACAAAATGAAAAGATCTAAAGGGAAAATATGAGAAGAATAAGTGAATAGAACTCCAGAGCAAATTTCAGGGATATGGTGGTTGCAATAAAAAAATTCTGGGTTAAGTCATCATTGAGCAGGAAGAACCTTTCCTTGATAGATACCTTCCTAGAACCATCCAGCTCTTGGAAGATGTCATTAGGTCCATCCATGCTTCTTTTGTAAAAATAAAATATGAGGAAAAAAACTACTAAAAGATGAGAAATAAAAAAAAAATTTTTAAATGAAGCTTATCATTCCAAAAAAATTTCAGAAAATAGAGAACTTTTATGAGCCCAGTGTAACTAAACTGAATATTTAATAAGATACGGATGGAGTACCTTTTCTTCAAAATGCTTGGAGCAAGAAGTTTTTCATGTTTTGTATCTTTTCAGGTTTTGTAATATTTGTACGTATATAAAGAGACATCTTGTGGATGGAATCCAAG
>PVKS010054328.1:0-10085 GCA_004027875.1 Aplodontia rufa
CTGGTGAGATGGGGGTTGGACCAAATCCTAAATAGCCTACTCAAATGCCTGCTGGGGCAAAGCTTCCAGTGGAGAGGTCAGATGGGGACAAGGAGAACCAGGAGAGAGTCATGCTCTGCCTGAAAGAGGGTGGTTAGTACTTGGCTGCGAATAATTGTTCCCAGTATGGGGGGAATAAGAGTCAAGCATTACTAGGTTTTCTAATGTTTATAAGAGAAGCTTAGATTCCTGGTTTGTATGCAAAACACAACGGACAAACAAACCTTGAATAAATATTTTAGCTCTAAAAATATGAATGGAGCCACCGGGTTGCTGCACATACAACATCTGGAATAAATAACTCTTGAAATGTCTGTTCCATGCTTTCCTGTTCTAGGATTCCATAAAAGAAAGAATTCTTAGGCATGAAAACACAAAGCAAGAATAAATTCTACTTGTAGTGCAATAGGGAAAATGTTTAACCTGATTTTCTATCTTTAGTTTTGCTCCTGTGTTTGATTGATTTAATCCTCACAGTTTTAGACCAAAGCTCCTAGAATTAGTGATTCTTCAATGCTATTAGTGTCTCCTCCATATTTTTAGTCCCTGTCTCTGTTCTTTCTGGCAGTATCTCCCCACTCCATTTCCAAGTCCATCTCTGTTTCTCATTCTTGATCATTCTTTTTCTCTTTGCTGCCTCCATCCGCAGCTTTCTGTCTTTGGTCTCATGACTCCGAGCTCAGGTTAGCACCAGTCCTAGTATCTGAAGGCAAGTGAAATTCTACTATATGGGAAGTTAAAAGTATCTCTGCAGTGGGATATTTAATCATTTGAATCCTTGATAGGGATAGTTCTTTTTATGTCTTCTAGCAATAAATCCACTCTCTATCTAATCTGTGATCTCAGAGAAAAGATAATTAACCAGGGTAGATTGTAACCAGAAATGAAACCCACAGAGAAGGAAGTGAAGGAGATACCATTTTATCTACGTGTGCACCAGCATAGTAACATGCAACCCATGAGTGGTGGGGGAAAGAGCTGTCAGTCCCCCATCTGCAGCACCGCTTAACATGTGTGAATCTCTTTTCTTTTATTTTAAAAGAAAAGAAATCATCCTGTATTTGACCTTTGGTCATCCTGACTCTACCTCGAAGAAACCCCTCCATGATGACAACTCTACACTTGCTTACATGGGCCTCTTCCATATTTACTTCTGATCTTCTTTCTCTGGTTTCTGCTTCTCTCCCAAAATATTTTGCTGTTGTTCCCCCCACCAGGCAGTCAGTTATGTGGAGTCAGAGCATGACCCAGTCACCCCTGCATCCTCTATGTGCATCATATGTTTGGCATTTGATGAGGACTCTATCATTTGCTTGAACTACTCTCTCTCTCTCTCTCTCTCTCTCTCACACACACACACACACACACACACACACTTCATTGGTGCTCTTCTCATCTAACTTTCTCTGGTACCATTTACAGCTCCAAGGTTACAAGGCATTCCCTGTAAAAACGGATATTTAGGGCACATGGTATATTACTAAGCTCTCTGAGACCGAAAGCCAAGGCCTGCGTTCCCTCCACTACATCAGAATAGTCCTTAATTTAGAGCACACACTCAATTTTATACTGAAATTCTTGGAAGTGAAATGATTTGGATTCTAATCCACCTGTTAGCCTCACACCATGTATATAATCTTGGTAAAGGTGGTTGAATTCTCTGGTTTTTCATAACTATTTTCATCTTTGGATTTTATAATTCTAATTGAAAATTTTTTGTACAAACTTAAATAATACCTTCTAATAAATGCATTAAGAACATATGGCTCTCTTCTTTTGTTCAAGAGTACATGCTACTTAGGACCGAGAGAAGAGAGAACAAGGTTAAATGTAGTACAATAAAAATTAATAAAGCAACAACAACTCCATATGCACATATCCTGCTGTGAAGAAATATGGCCCAAACCACAGGTCAGCTGGAACTATGGTGCTTTGTAATAGCAGAGAGGAAATCAAACACCATCCCTATGGCCTCTCCTCCAGCAATGTTCCTTTTCTGGACCTCCATCTTTCTCATAGGCAAAGTGAAGGTTTAGAAAGATTTACTTTTGCAACTTTCTGAAGGCTGACATTCGAGCATTTGATTTTGATAAGAGCTATTTAAGACTAAATAGTGTGAGTCCAAGTTAAAAAGAAATCGTAAGTCAGTTCTTTTGGTGCATGCATCCTAAAGTAAGCCATGTTGAGAAGGAGGGTAGAAGTCGGGGTTTCAGCCTCCACCACTGAACACAGTAGTGCATGCCCTGCCCTGACCCTTGTCTGCAATTCTGTAAAATTTATTTTCCTTCCCATATGCAGTAGACTTCCCCCTCTCTATTTTTCTTGTTCTTCTTTCTTCCTGTCTTACAAAGACATTCACTTTTTGTTTACTTCTAATGCTTAAAATAATTTTTATTTCAGATGCACATTTTCTGACTGTCAACACACTTAAAAGAACATGCTCAACCCATCAAAATCACCAGCTAATTTAAGAATAAGAAAAATACACACACACCTTGCAGACAAAAGCATCTTTCTGGAAATATATGTGCTTATTTTGAATAGAAAAAAGAACTTTATATAAGTATGCATCAAGGTATTCTTAAATCTCCATCTCTCCACCTATTCAATTTCTCTAGTGAACATTATCTGTGTCTTTATAGATTTCCTCCCTCTCATTTCTCCTCCCATTGTTCATTTCTTTGCATTTCTGTTTTCTCTGGTCTCTTTATCTTTTTTTTCTATTCTGTTTTCTTAACTACTTATGAACTCCCTCTTTCTCTTCATCTTATAGACATATGAATACAAAGAGAAATGAATACCAATTTAGATACATGTAAGTGAATTTTATAGTTGAAACTCAGCTGTACTCTAGTAGAGTGGATAATCTGCAGCAAAGTTTTAAAAAGTAAATTTAAAGCACTAGTCCCTCCTGCTTAGTGGAATGATTGTGCATCTCCCCAAAACCTGGCAATCCCACTGCTGAGCACATCTCCAGCCCAGATGGAGCCACTCATCTTCCAAAAGATGCACACTTGAAAGTTCATGGTGACACTGCTTGTGATATTCAGAAATTGAATGAATGCACAGAGGTGAAAAGTAAATTGTTGGTTATTACCCCATGGGTGACAACAGGGCATTGGAACAGGCAATATAAAACAACAGCACACACCATCTCGACCCATAAGTGCAACAAGACTGCATGTGATTTTACTCTGGTCGTTCAGCCCCATCTCACCTTCTTAGGGCCCTGCACAAATCAGATCTGCAGACAACCAGTCTAGTGTCTGTAGCATGTCCAGGTTTGATGTCTTCATGCTAGCCCACTGGTTTCTTTCTCTGGGAAGTCTGCCTGCCCCCTGCAGATCTTCCTTCCCACTAGTGGCATAACTCCAAAAACACCCTCAGGGAAGAGAGCAGCAACTGTATTTACCTGGGAGGCTTCTTTCTTTATGGAACTTCATTCTTCTACACTCCTCACCTACCACACATTTCCGATCAATTTTTACACATGTTACTGTTGAGATCTGTGCCCCACAGAGCTCCAATAGGAGCAATGAATTTGCTGTCACCTTCCAACTCCTAGCCAGAAGGGGTGCCTTCTCAGGCTTGTGATCCATGCTTTCTACTTATGAACTCTGCTAACTTAGGCAAAACCCAAGAACCTCACTTTCTAAACTTATAAATTAAGTTGACTAAACTTCCTCCATGGACCAGGAAGAAGACTAGATTCAAAACAATAATATGCCTTGCCTTTTTAATATTGATTGATAGATGATGTAATTATTTTAAAATGTAAATCAAATATGTTTAAACTAAAGAAAACACAAGAGTAAGAGGGTAGAAGGGTAGATGGATATGATTAACACACACTGTATGTACGCATGTATGGGAATATCACTGGGACTCCTATCAATGGGTATAATTATTATAAAAATTGCTTTTAATTGTAAGGTACCATGTATGTTTCAATAAAGGTATACATTGTGTAATGTTTAAATCCCATTAGACATATTTATTTTCTCAATCATCTATCATTTATTTATGATGAAAATATTAAAAATCATGTTTTGTTCAACAAGAACTGGGGGAGCCCTGAAAAGCCCCCCCTAAGTCTGTCCCTGGGGATAGAGAAGGTCCACACTCCTAGTCCACATTCACCTGACTGTGGTCAGGCACTGGGAGTTTGTCCAACTCTGGTTTAAGTTACCAGCTTATGCCCTCCTGTGGCTACCACCACCACAGATCTCTGTCATAATCTGAGTCCACAGCCTGCCAGGACCCGTGTAGCAGTCCCATGGGATCAGGCACACGCTGCTATGGGTTGCCTGCTACTAAGATAGACTTATGGCCCTAAACTGCTACATCCAGCTACAGGTGATGTGGGTCAGACTACAAGTCTAACAAACTCCAGCTAGCCAACCTTCCCCTGGCACCAGGGGCAGTTCCTGAGGCTCTGTCCATGGAGACTGGCCTAAGGATGGGGGCCCTTAGTTTCTGTCCAGTGAATGGAGTCTTGCTCCATACCACGCCATCTGAGTTTGGGCTAGAATGCATGAAGGCAGTCCCTTGGCTACTATGGTGGATGCTAAGCAGATTCACTCTGGAGTCTCAAAGCTCAGAGACCTGGCAGTCTTGGTGGTAAACCCAGGTATACAATGCAACAGTACCATAGGCCAAAACCTGATTCCACCCAGTCAGGGCATCAGGTGTCTATCTGGAGCTGGATGAATTCAGAACCAGCCTGGGTACCGTCCAAGGTTGGGGGTTGGGGTGTCTTGTGAAGATGGTTCCTTGCTAGGCTGGGTGGCACTTCATTTTCACAGCTCCTGAGGCCTACAAAGTCTGCAGGGAGTACCCCCAGACCCACCGCAAGGATGACGACATGGGGCCAAAACTTGAGACATCCTATCTGAGTGTAGGGTTCAATTTGATGCCTGAGGAGGACTAGAAGCTCTGTCTGTGAGCTCTGGCCAGTATATTGGGAATTTGTTTTTTTGCCTGGAGATGGGTCTAACTGTAGCTGGCCCCAAACTGAGCTCTAAGTGATAAGTCATCTACTGGATTTCTTGCCCTGTTCCCCAGTGGGTGGAGTTTTCCTGCTTTGTCACCTGACACTGCATGTCAGGGGGGGGCAGTTGCTTCCTGGGAAATCCAGTTCCAGCAGCTCAGGCCTTAGATGTTGATCTGGGGTTGGAGTGTGGAGCTCTGTTGAGCACATGCTTGAAATCACCATGAGGGGTCTAGTACTGAGCTTGAAGTCTGAAGCCTGAACTTAATGGCCTCCCTTCCCACAAGTAGGAGGTATCTCTCTCCATCCCCTTACAGTTGGAGAAGGGATGATGTCTGCAACTCTTTTCCTTCTGCCTTCTTTAAAGCATCTTTTCTTTTTTCTGTTTTTAAGAGAGAGAGGGACAATGAGAGAGAAAGAGAGAATCAACTTTATTTAGTTTTTCATGTGGCTTTCCTTGCTTCTACACTTCTTGGTGCACATGGTGCTGGGGTTTGATCCCACATCCTCGTGCCAAGCCATCACTCCAGCCCTCATCTTTTCTTTTTATCTTGCTAACAGCAAGCATTAAGATTCTCACTTGGCTTCATTAGCATTTATGGGGTTACTTTTGTGAGTGAGTCTCTGTTCAAACTGGTCTGTGGAGGGTATAACTGCTGGGATCTTACCCTGTCACTATCTTGTTCTATCCAACTCAAGAATGTTTATAGGTGGTATCTGTAGATATATTGAAGTGTTGTATAAACTCCAAATTATAGAATTGTGTGGGCCTGCATCAAAATGAGAACATGAAACTAAAAAATAAGCTATAGAATTAAAAATAATATTTAGTTAGGAAATAAAGACATTCATAGTCATCTCAAATTTTTACAGTCCCCCAAACCATAAAGCAACATAAATATGTTTTACAAAAGAACTTTCTGAAATATCTCTGTAATAATTTTCCTTAGATCTTTTTCTTTTGCTTCATTTGATCATGTCTTTCTATGACAAAGCTTTTTAATATTCTCTAAAGAGAGAATAAAAGGCAATTTGATCTTTTCTCTAATAATGCTGTCTTGAAATTTGCTTTGCATTAAAAGACAGTGAAAAGAAGTTCTTTGGGCTTCACTAATTATTGTAATGTCATGTAAATTTTAAGATTGTGGTCAAAATTGTGCAACTCTTTAGAAACATTGCTTCATATATGAGGTATAGGATTTTAAAATATTTTAGACTTTTCTTTGAAGAAATTAATTTTTATATCCTTTCTGAGTCTACCACATTAAATGCTTTACTGAAAGTCATTCCTAGACCGGAATAACTGGAAACAACTTAAATATGTACAAAAGTGAATCTGAGCCATGTAAATACATTTTCCTTCAATCCAAACACTGTGTATCATCAACTCAACTTCTCATTATCTAGATCCAAAAGTGTTCCACCACACATCACCATCTGATTCTGCCTGTTTGGGCTGCTACAGCAAAAATATCATAGACCGAGTGGTTTGTAAATTGCAGACATTATTTCTTATAGTTCTGGAGGCTGACAAGACCAAGTTCAAGCTGTCAGAGAATTCACGCCAAGTGGGGTCTGTTCCCCATGGATACCACCTGCTAACTGAGGCAGAACGGGTAGAGCAGCTCTCTCTTTTTATTATTATCATTTTTTTTTTAAAGAGAGAGGGACAGTGAGAGAAAGAGAGAAAGAGAATCAAACTTTTGTTTAGTTTTGCTCGTGGCTTTCATTGCTCCAGAACTTTGTTGTGTATGTGGTGCTAGGGTTTGAACTCATGTACTGGCGTATGCCAGGCAAGAGCCGCAAGCACCGAGCCACAGCTCCAGCCTCCAGAGCAGCTTTCTTGATGCCATTCATGAGGCCTTTGCTCTCAGGGCCCAATTATGCCCCTAAAACCCCACCTCCAAACATCAGCTCCTCAGGGGTCCAAATTTCAGCATATGCACTTGGGGGACACACAAACATTCACACTCTTGCACTTCTGAACATAAGAGGAAACGTTGCCTAATGGAGTGAAGAGAGCTGTTTTAATCAACCATCGTTAAAAATATTTTACTTTTGACAATTTGAACATAAAACACATGACTATATGAAAAACTCCCAGGAACTTTGAAGGAACGCTGCAAGAGAGCAGCTCTGAAACTTGAGCCTCTTTAGCTTCCAGTGAACCCACCCAGGCAGTAGCTGTCATTCAGGGCTTTCTCTTCTCTGAGTAAAGCCAACAGCCCACCTGCCTGCTCCACCTTGCCCCTCAAGGCCTTGCCAGCTTCCCGCTGTTTGACCAGCTGTTGCTACTCCTGCAGTGTATTCCAAAGTGTGTTTCCTGAAAGACTAGTAGTCTGAATTGTCTAATATGGAAGACAAGAGCCACATGAGCCTCTCTAAGCTTAAATTAGAGATTAATTTGGATAAATTGTAAAGACAGCTTCTCTGTTGTACCAGCCATTTTTCAGACTCCATGGCCTCTTGTGGTTGGTGGTCTCCATGTAAGAGCAGAAATTGAAAATGCCTGTCATCATAAAAGTTTTAGAGTGAGATGTCACTCTAGAGACTACGAATTAACATGAGTTTTGGTAACTTAGAAGTTTAGGGGATGCTGTGTACAGCATATTCCTTTGATTTGGTATGAAAGCAGAAAATATATCCTGCCATGAAAAACTCCGTTTAACCCAAATTTTCCTGAAACTATTGCATAATTGAATCCCCCTTCTTTTCTGTTTATTTTGCCTTTTGGATTCTGAAGTCGCAGAATCTAGGATCTTGCCTTATAAATCCTACCACACAAGCAAAAGAAAAAACAATCTTTAAATTAATACAAGGTACAAAACTTTTTACATTATATCAAGCAGCCCCCATGATAATTCTATAGAGAGAAATTAGTAATCTTTTGCACAAGAGAATAAAGGGTTTTCTGAGTTAGGAAACTTGCTTAAGTTCTTACAAAAAATAAACCTAATGTTATTTTGCCTTGCTCTTTAGTGATTGACAAGGGCTCAGTATGAGGATTTCACAGCCACTCGGCGCATCTAGTGCACTGACATGGCTCAGAGTCCTGACCAAGGTTCTGTTGGGCTTCTTGGTGGTGGTGGTGACTGGGTAGATAGGAAGAAAGGAGATGGTTTTAGAATAACTTTAATAATGCTATCATCTTATCATCATTTTGTAATATTTTACAAAGTAAAAAGTATGTTTTCTTACAGATGTTATAAAATTGGATCTGATTGTTTTGAATTTAGAAACAATTGTAATGTATTCCATAGCCTCATACCACAGGAAGTGTCCCTGAACAGGTTGAAGCTGAAGTAGAAGAAACCTAAGAATAGCAATGTAATTATGTGCTCTAAAAAGAAATTTAAAAATTCCTAATGAGTCATCTGAAAACTTGGAATTGTCTTGTCATACCAGTGATTCTTTGGTTTCCACTCTGAGACAGAATGTGGGGTGGAATGAAACATGTGACTCTCCTCAAAGATCATTACAATTATGATCTCTCTGTGTCTCAAAGTCCTCTTTTCAGAATGCATAAGAAATCCTGGACCCCAATGAGATCTATAAAAGGTACATGACTGAATGGCATTATTTCTCAACTTCAGTTTTCATGGAACACAGTGAATTGCCATTGTAGAGTATATGATTAAAATCCTGAAGACCAAATCATGTTCCTCATCTAAATTATTCTAGCTAATAAAATGACTCCAATTTGCTCATCCTTCCCAGTATGTAACAGATAATCTCTCTTTCTCTGCTTCTGTCTCTGGCTCTGTGTATTTGCCGTTCTTGCAAATATGCACATGTACACACACATGCACACACAGAGACACACCTCATCCTCCTGCTTGAAGAGCTAATTGTTGGAATGTGAAGGGGAACGGTACTCATTATGGACTGCATAGAACTACATAAATGGAATATATCTTTACTATCCATATCCCTTTTTTGCTTTCTCTTTTTCTTTCTTTAGTGCTAAAACTCAAGTTAACACTGTCAGGAAGGTGGATTGCCTACAGGCAGAAAGTCCTGGCTACATGGGGCTTTAGCATGACCTGTATTTGACATAGTTTGCCTCAAGCAATAAATTTGGGGACAATGCAGTATGCATCATGTCAAAGCATTATGTTCCTGCAAGCCAAAAGGAGATTCTTTTTTACAAAGACAGGTGACTTCTCCTCTATTCCCTATGAACACTTTAGCAGTTTTGTCATTTGGCAAGATTATCCAGGGAAATATGAAATTGTCAAAAAGAACGTGGCATTAGCAGATTGTGAGTGAGGTGTGTGTGTGTGTGTACGCACGCGCCTCTGTTGCAAGAACTGTGTGCGCGCTCATGCTTCGGCAAGAGGGGACGTTGTGATTCCTTTGTTCTAAAGGGCAGTTCTTCTTAGAAGTGGCCAATCAGTCACTGTCACTGGGCAAGGAGAAGGTTGGGGAGGTGGTGGTGGGGTGGGGACATGCCGAGTTTGCCCAGCATCCTCATTGCACAGGACGATCCCCACAGCTGTTGCACACCCAATGCAAATACGGACAGCCCCATTCATCACAGGCTCCCTTCCGCAGCACACGTCCAAAGAATAGCAATGATTTAGTGCCTGCAGCTGGAACTGCACTATGTTTCTCCAAAAGAGCAGCGTTTAAAAATGAGGAGGTGGAAATGGAGAGGAGGCAGGGGTTACAGGGAGGGAGCAACTAATTTCAGTTTCTGAGAAGAAAGGAGAAGGCAACCAGGGTGAGCTACTCTAGTGGATCACCCCTTCCTTTAGCTTCAATTTTCTTCTCAAATTTATTGGCTTTAGTGGAACACAAAGTTAAGACTGTTGAACCAGTGTTGTCTGTGCCTTACTCTCTTCCTGTTGCCCTAACGATGAATGCACATGGGCTTCAGGACATCTTCTTAAAGCAATACCAATCCTGGTCTCCTGGAAATTTCTGTGTGGACAATGTACAAACCAAGTGGGAAAAGAAAACAAACTACTCATTTTATTAAATATGCACATTTATCATTCATTCAGCAAGTGGTTTGTAGCATCTATTATATGCTAGGCTTTCTGCAGATGACAGT
>PVKS010054329.1:0-10042 GCA_004027875.1 Aplodontia rufa
ACTAGCTGCTACTCTATTTATCCATTACAACAGCCAATAGGATACAATACAAACACCTTTCTCCAATTGTAACAAATGAGTGGCCGAATAGCTTAGTCATGCGGTCAGGCAATTTGCTAATTACAAGCCAGCTGGACCCCTTAGAGTTGTTTACCACCAATCCTACAAGCCAGCTGAGCCTCATGTTCCCAACACTATTCCATACTTCCTAGAAAGTCATGGTGGAAGGGTCAGTCATCAGAATAGGATGGATTTCTGTAGCTGTCCTTGAGCATATTTTAATTGGAGTACATGTAATAATAATAACATTATCAGAACTAAAACTTCGAATTAAAGTATTCAAGGTGAATGTTTAATCTAATCAAAGAATATTTTGTAAAACCTTGCAGCACTACATAGAAAATTAATGCACATTAAAAGTTGATAGAAGAAAGTATGAAAATGTGTACTTTCTCTTTTAATCCTTGCATACTCATGACTCATTATCATTTAGAAGAGAAATAATATTTAAGAGAAATAATAATAATTAAACTCATCATGGTCTTTGAAGCTTAAATTTTAAAAGAACAAATTTCAATAGAAAACACTGAGGGTGAATTATTTATTTTTATTGTCCTGAAACACCTTTGGGAAATACAAATTAGAACTATTTTATTTTTTGCTTATTCACATTGGCAAGGAAGGAATAGAATATAAATAATAATCAGCAACATGTGAAGTAGGCTTTTTTATATACCATTTATGTGAATTAAAACTGGTAAAACTTTTCCAGAAAATAAATTCACAATAAGAAAACAAATGGGCTTAAAATGTTCATATTATTTCACCTGATAATTTGATATCTAAGATAATAATCATAAATGATCACAAGTATGTATCTAAAAGAATGTTTAGATACATACATACATACATGCAAATTTTCTCAGGGAAAACTTAAAAATTCAGTAGGGATTGAATTTTTAGAAAAGACTATAGGATAGGACAGACTACTTATTACACATTAAGCCATCAACCTCAGTATTTCTAATGCCTTCTTACGAAGTCATGTTCAGAGTTGGACTATAGGTAATTTTTTTCTTAAAACAAGAGGGATTTTAAGTTCATGTTCTGTTTTCCTTTGTCTTATAGAGAGATCCATAATATCACTGTAATAACATTGCTTTCATTTGTATTCCAACATAGTTCAGTGAATGAAAAATACAAATGTCAAGTTACAATTCAAATGCTGGGAACCACATACAATCTTTGATAAATTTGATGCAACTATAAAAAATATTCATTAAGTAGTTAAAAAAGTTGCTCACATCTCTTACACTAATAGTATCTAGTTCTATTTAAGGAACTCATGTGCATATAGGTAAATAGGAACAAAATGTTCAAAACTACCATGGCATGTATCTGCTTAAAACTTGAAAATAGAGCAGAAGATTAAATTGTTGAAGGAAGATGGCAGACCACAGGGACAAGCCATCTGGTCACTCCCATTGACTTGAAATAAAGAAACACTAAGAAAGCTGCTTTCCTTCAAGGTGTGTGTATTGGAAAAGATTTTCTGGAAAATAATACTGGTTAGTGGGAGATTATCAGTGATTTGGAGATTTGGGCATAGCTAGTGGAAAAGAGGAACTGATTGAGACCCATCCAATTGTCACTGCAACCACCTTTGCTTCTCCCCAATTAACAGTGGGGCAGAGAAGATGCTGATCAATACAACATGACTCATTTCACCATGCAGAGACCAAGTGCATGTAGCTGCATTGGGATGAAATTGAGACAACTCCTCATCTCCACAATCCTGTCAAGATCCAGTTGCCTGTCACAGATAGGCTGAGTGCAAGTAGGCGCTCTGCTTTGGGCCTAAACTGGGACAGCTCCATTGCTTCTCTGCTATGGAGGGGAGAATGTGTTCTCCTACCAGCCCATAAGAAGGTTAGGCAGTAGCCATTTTGACCAAAGACACAGGTGAGAAGGAGTCCGGACCCCATATCAGATGTCTCCACAATCCTGTCAGCGTTCCCAAAATTCAGAGGTTGAACCCAGAGTAGCAGCTCTGTGACTAGCCTTGGCATCAACCAGCCCAGAGAGATTCAGGTTGGAGGATCACAGAGGATCTCAGCTTAGCCCAGTCCCCCATCCTAAATCAGAGGGCTCATATGACTATCTAAGGTGGTCCAAAGCACGCAAGAGGACACTGGGTTTGGGTCTAGGAGGTCTGGAGGAACTGTGTATACAACCAGCAGAGGGAGTGCTGCTCTGCACCAACCCCATACACCTGTAATTAGAAGCCCTCTGGAGTTAGTTTCCCCAGTGGATGTCAGCAGGGGACAGCACCTTGGAGCATGAATTAATAATTCTTCATGACAGTAGCAGCCCAGAAAGCCACAGGTGACTGCGCTCCAGACCCACATCCTAGCAACTTGCCCTCCACTCTTACAATCCTGTAAAACTTCCTTGTGATCACAGTGCTTTTGGCTATGGTTGCTACTAACAAAGCTCAATCAGACACTGTTCATCTGCCCCCAGTATATAATGTAATAACCTCAGAGATCACTTTTTGGATTATTTTTTCTTTTCTTTAAGAATTTTTTCCTTCTTCCCTTTTCTTTAAATATGCATTCTATCATTTTCTTCCTCTATTTAAAAAAATTTAAAAAACAACAAACCAAAAAGAAAACAAAGTGTATAACAGAGAAATCAAAGATAGATTATTAAAAGTTGCATGAGAGAAACACCAAGTCACATTTAGAGACAAACCAATAAGGATGGCATCTGATTTCTGAGCTCAGATCCTGAGAAGAGCCTGGCATGAGATATTCCAACCACGTTTCAACCAAGATTACTATACGCAGCAAAACTCAGTTTCAGATTTGAAGGGAAATAAAAACATTCCATAATAAGAACAAATGTGCAACATTCATGAACAGAAAATCAGCACTACAAAGAATACTGAAAGATAAATTCTAAACAGAGGAACAAGCAAACAATTCCCCAATTCCATAAACAGAGGAAACTCAATAAAAGGGCATTCTACTAAATACACCAAAAACTTATGATGGCAGTGAGCCACAATCACATATCTATTCTAACACCGAATGTGAACGGTTTCAGTGTTCCAATAAAAATACACAGATTAACAGACTGGATCACAAAACAAAATTCTACAATATGCTGCTTACAAGAGATACATCTTAAAGTCAAAGATAGCCATAGATTGAAGGTGAAAGGATGGGAAAAAAATCTATCAGGCTTACTGCTCAAGACACCTGGCTGGTGTTGTGATACTTATATCTGACAAGGTAGATTTCCACCAAAATGTAGTCAAAAGAAACAGAGAAGGCCACTACATCTTAATAAAAGGAACTCTAAATCAAGAAGATATAACCAGAGTAAACATCTATGCCCCAAACATAATGCTCCCAAATATATGGAAAAAATACTGTATGACTTAAGACCACTTACAGATACCAACACAATAATACCATTATATATAATGCCATTAATATACCATTATCAACAATAGACAGATCATCAAAGCAAAAAATCAATAAATACATCTCCAGCCTAAACAACTCTATGATTCCACTAAACTTAACAGACATCTATAGACTATACCACCCCCAAATCAGCTGAGTTTACATTTTTCTCAGCAGCACATGGATCCTTAAGTAGATCATATTAGAGTTCAGAAAGGAAATCTTAGCAAATACAAAAAAGTTGATGTAATTCCACATATTCTATCAGATAATAATGGCATGTGCCTTGCAATTAATAGCAAGAAAAATAACAGAAAGTACATAAATACATGGAGATTGAAAAATATCCTCTTAAATGATAAATAGATCAAGGAGGATATGAGAGCAGAAATCAAGAAATTCTTGGAAATGAATGAGAATGAATACACAACATATTGAAATCTCTGGGACAGTATGAAAGCATTCTTAAGAGGTAAATTTAAAGCACTAAGTGCCCTCATCAAAACCTTGAGAAATCACAAGTAAACAAGCATTTGCTCTATCTCAAATCCCTTCAAAAAGAAGAGCAAATTAATTTCAAACCCAGAAGACAGATAGTAATCAAGAGCCAAAATCAATGAAATAGAGAATAAAAAAATCAAAGAATCAACAAAACAAAAAGTTGGTTCTTTGAAAAATAAATAAAATTGACAGACTCCTAGCCAATCTCACCAAAAGAGATACTGAAATGAAGCAAATTTAAAAAATCAGAAAGGAAAATGGTGAGATAACCACTAACTCATCTGAAATTCAGAGGGTAATCAGAACTATTTTGGAAAACTATACTCATCTAAGTTGAAGAAACTGGAAGACATGGACAAATTCCTAGCCATATATAACATTCCCAAATTGACACAGGAGGATATTAAAACTTAAACAGACTAATACCTGGTTGTGAAATTGCAAAAAAAATTAAAAGCCTCACACAAAAAAGAAAAGCTCAGAACCTGATGGATTCTCAGCAGAATTCTACCAGATCTTTACAGAAGAACTAACACCTCTCCTTATTAAGCTATTCCGCAAAATTGGAAGAGATGGAATCCACCCAAATACTTTTTATGAGGCAAATATAACCCTGACACCAAAACCCAACAAAGACACATCAAGAAAAGAAAACTACAGACCAATATCCCTGATGAACACAGATGTAAAAATCCTAAATAAAATTCTAGCAAGCCATATTCAATAATACATCAAAAACATAATACTTCATGATCAAATAAGCTTTATTCCAGGGCTGCAGGGCTGCTTCAACATGTGCAAATAAATAAATGTGATGCACCATGAAACTGAATTAAAAACAAAAACCATATGATCATCTCAATTGATGAAGAAAAGGCCTTTGATAAAATCCAACATCCATTTATGATTAAACATCTGGAGAAGATAGGGAACAAAGAAACTTACCTCAACATTGTAAGGGCCATTTATGATAAGCCCTTTGTGAACATTATAGTATGTGGAGAAAAACTGAAACCTTTCCCACTAAATTCAGGAATAAGACAAGGTTGTCCACACTCACCACTTTTATTCAATATAGTTTTCAAAACCGTAGCCAAAGCAATCAGACAAGAGAAAAAAAAATTAAGGATACAAAAAGAGGAGGAAAATCTGTATTTGCTGATGTTATGATACCATACCTAGAAGACACAAAAAGCTCCTTCAGAGAACTGGTACAGCACATAAATGGATTTATCAAAGTGGCTGGATACAAGATCAACATTCAGAAATCAATAGCTTTCCTATACTCCATCTGTAATTTGGCCAAAGAAGAAATCAGGAAATCCGTCCTATTCAGAATAGCTTCAAAAATAATAAAACACTTGGGAAGTAATCTAACAAGTGAAGTAAAAGGTGACACAATGAAAAGTATAGAATACTGAAGAAAGAAATTGAAATAGATGGAAAGATACTCCATATTCTTGGTTAGGCAGAATTAAAATGGACATTCTGCCAAAAGCACTGTAAAGATTCTGTGTAAGCTCTATGAAGATACCAATGTCATTATTTACAGATATAGAAAAATCATTTCTCAAATTCATTTGGAAAAATAAGAAACCCAGAAGAGCCAAAGCACTTCTAAGCAAAAATAAGTAAATAAATAAATAAAATAAAATAAAACAAAAAACTGAGATTGGAGAGATTGCAATACCTGTTCTGACATTATACTATACATCGGTAGTACCAAGAAGACACTTGGAAAAACCCACAAATCTTTAACCATCTGATATTTCACAAAGGGGGCAAAAATAAAGCTTTCAGGAAAGAGCCTGTTCAACAAATGGTGCTGGACAAGCTGGACAGCCAAATGCAGACAACTGAAACTAGATCCTTATATCTCACTCTATTTAAAAATCAAATTGAAATGGATCAAAGATTTAGGAATTAAGCCAGCAACATTACAACTGTTAGAAGAAAAAAAAATCAACACCACCATATTGCTATAGGCACCAACATCCTTAACAAGACTCCTATAGTAAAAGAATTAAAACCAAGAATCAATGAATGGTATGCTATTAATCTAAGAAGCTTCTGCACAGCTAAGGAATTAGTCAAGAGCATCAAGAGAGAACCTACAGAATGAGAGAAAATCATGGCCTGTTACACCTCCAACAGCGAGCTAATATCTGGAATTACAAAGAACTAAAAAAACTTAACACCAAAAGCATAAACACTCCAACCAATAAATGGCCTATGGAACTAAACAGAAACTTTTCAATAGAGAAGTTCAAAAAGCCAATAAATATATGAGAGAATGTTCTTCATTACTAGCAATCAGAGAAATGCAAATTGAAACAATATTAAGATTTTACCTCACTTCAGTCAGATTGGCAAAGATGAAGAATACAAATAATAACAGATGCTAGAGGGGTTGTGGGGAGAAAGGAAAAATTGTGCACTGTTTGTGGGACTGCAGACTGGTACAGCCACTCTAGAACACAAAAAATTAGAGAGGGAACTACCATATGATCCAGCTATCCCACTCCTGGGTATTTTCCCAGAAGATCTAGAATCAACATATTACAAAGACACAACTATGTCCATGTATATAGCAGCTTAATTTGCAATAGCTAAATTATGTAATTAACCCAGATGCCCCTCACTGGATGAATGGATCCAAAGACTGTGTTTGTATATGTTTGTGAGTGTGTGTGTGTGTGTGTGTGTGTGTATGTATGTGTGTAATGGAGTTCTACTCAGCTATTAGAAAAACAATATCATGTCTTTTGAAGGTAAATGGATGGAAATGGAAAAAAATCATGCTGAGTAAAATAAGCCAAACCAAGAGACCTAAGGGTCAAATGTTTTCTCTCATTTGCAAAAGCTAGAGTAAAACCAAGGATAGGGTGAAAGTTAGAAAAATTTTTTTACTAAATAAATGAAATTCAAAGTATCACATAATCTGGCAGGACTATAGCTATGGTGGGATAGGGAGAATGCTAGGAGAGGAGACAGGGAGGATGGAGAGGATGGGAAAAGGGGATTATTAATTCTCCATGGTACTCTTGACTCCCCTGAGAAGCCAATTAATACTCATGCTGGAATTTAAATCTTGAAAATTCTAAAATAAATTTACATGTTTGTGGACATTTATACATGTAATTGGGAGAATTACATTGTAGAAAAAAGAGTAGGGAGTGGACAAGGGGTGGAGAAACTGGATAAGGATCAGGCTCAAGTTAGATTATCATTACATTTGCATATATGAATGTGTAGCAATGAATCCCTTTAATATTTAAGAGCATGCAGAACTAATAAAAGACATGAAAATAATATTAATAATAGTAGCAGCAAGTATCGAAATAGGACTTAGTGTGTGTTGATCACTATCAAAATACTTTTTGTATATTTATGTCCTATAATCCTATAAAATTGGGATTATAATTATCTTCATTGTTAGAAATAAGGAAACAATTTAGCAAGTAAATGACAGACACTAAAGTAGTGATTTTTTGATGGAGGAATTATGGATAATTTATAAATTTTTGTTTCCTACATTGAGTTTTTGTCAAAAATAGACTTTTTTCAATAGTGCTTGCAAATAAAGAAATTTAAAATGTGAGGGAGATGGCAGGGTTGGAAATAAGATATTTATAGTTTTCAAAAAGTTAATCAAGTCATTCAAGAGTAAAGAATGTCTTACATATCATAGCTTAAACAAAAAGAGTATTAAGAGACAGGAAAAGAACTCTGGAGGAAGATTCCAATGAAAGAGGTGGAAGGAAAGGAAGAGAGAAGCCAAGGTGAATCAGGACAAGACATTCTTGGAAAATAAGGTTAAGATAAGGATAAGTTCTCAAGGAAAAATTTGCCAGTGGACTCCAATGGATATGGGAGACCCAAAGAGATAAGTCTTGAAAGCATTTACTTCAGTTGGCAACTAGTACTTGAAGACTTCGGAAAGGCAGTTTCTTTGGAGAAATGAAAATAGAAGCCAAATCAGTGGTTTTGTAACAAGGACTTAAGAGTCTTCACTTGGGTCTGCAAATGTCCAATAGGCTACTAAAAGCAGTATAAAAACTTGCCATCCTTACTTCCATTTTTCATCTTTCTCCTTTGTTATGAGTCTCCTTGTATTCTAGGAATAACAAATCTGATCAGCAAACATCTTCTGATGAGTGGAAAGTACCCCTAGGCAACAGCAACTTTCTTACTGCTGACAAGTCCCTGCCTGACCAGTCCTGAGATGGTGATGGGCCAGACCATGCATGATCAAGATCACCTGCATCGCCAGCTGTGCAATCCTCCATCTGTGCACACCCTCAAGCGTTGTCCTCATTGTCCTTTCTGTAAAACCTCAAAGTCCTTATCAGGCCCTTAGACCAAGAGGTAAGGATGTAAATATCCCATCTTCCTGATAGAACTACATGGACCAAACCTCTATTCCTGCTTTTCACCATTGGGCTGTGGGTCAGACTGGGTATTTGGGACTCCCAGAGCCAGGGTTCTAGTTTGTCCGGTCCTGGCCGGCAGGGACCGGACAAAGCATTCAACTGGACCCATTTGCTCTTAAGTTCTCCAAACACTTTATTTCTCTCTTTACCGCGGCTAAAAGGCCTCCAGGCGCTTCCCGCCTTCCCTCTCTTAGAGTCAAGGCCCTTAAGGCATTACATTTAGAGTCAAGGCTATTCACATTCATAGACCTTGTTTCTACTGCCATACCAGAGTCACTGTTTCTGCAGCCGAGGCTCTTACTGTCTGCATCTTCTACCGCTGCTGATCTCTCTGCCATCTCTGCTGCTGCTGCCTCTCTGACTCTCTCAGGCAGCAGGCGGTGGTCTCTCAGGCAGCTTTGCTCCTGGCTGCTGCTTGCTGTTTCCATGCTTCTTCTCTGGCTGCTTCAGGACAGGGCTGCTCTCCTCTTTGGCTGCTTCCTCCTTGGGCCGCTCTCTCTACCTGACTAGCTGCTACTCTATCTATCCATTACAACAGCCAATAGGGGTATAGTGAAACACGTTTATCCAATTGTACCAATGAGTGACCAAATAGCTTAGTCCTGCGGTCAGGCATTACGTCACTAAGGAAGATACAAGCCAGCTGGGTCAGAGTTGTTTACCGCCAATTCTTCTACAAGCCAGCTGGACCTCATGTTGGGGGATCCCCAACATCTCCTCCTTTTTTTATTTTTATTGAAAGGAGGATAACAAACAGGTGACTGTGTCTGCCTTAGGTTTTTCCATTCACACCTCCCCTTTCTTACCCGTCATTGGAATGAGGTGCAGCATAAGGCACCCTTCCTGTCTTAGGTTGATAAGGGGGTTGAAAGGATTTTCCCGTCTCTGACTACCAGCCCCTTGAGCTTGCATTGTTGACTTATGGTCATCAACTCTGAGGGCAGCATAAGCTTGATCCCCTCCATGCCTTTTTACCGCAAGACTAATCACAAAGCACATAATAATGACACTGGCCACTCTTCCCCAGGACTTAGCCAGATTACTCACGTAGCTAAAACTCAGTTCAGGCAGGTTATAAATACATATAGACCCAATGTCCACCAAAATGTCCATTTGTTAGACCCAAAGTCCACCAAAATGTCCATTTGTTCTTACAGTAGATAAACTCGTTGGTTAGGTCAATAGTCCAATGTGCAGGTGTTGATCCTAATTTGTGTAAGCCTTTGCAGGTGAGCTGGACAAGTTGTTCAAGATCTGCCATCAGCACAGTCACTGCCAGGGCTGTAGCAGCTGCAGCTAAGATGTCAAAGTCTCTCTAACCACGCCAAAGCAGGACCGGCAGGTTTTCTTCCCCGGTCCGTATCTTTCTCTCTAGGAAGCTACTAAAGGCTCTGAAAAACTCAAAAAACTCTATGTAAAATAGCAACCTTTCTTGAAAGACCTATACAAACAGCAACAGGATGACTCTGGGGCAGCTAGCCCTTCCTCTAGAAACCAAGGGCAACATTCCTCCACCACCTTAAGGAATGCCTGGGCCATGGCTGTTTTTAAAGGTGTAATATTTATTTTCCAAGCATTTCGTGACATTTCCAAGCCCATAGTGAATTCTAATCCCTAACTGTGACATTTCCAAGC
>PVKS010054330.1:0-10082 GCA_004027875.1 Aplodontia rufa
AAAAAAAAAAAAAGAAAGAAAAGAAAAAAGGCTAAATTGTAGCACCCTTGCAAGAACTGAACTGGCATAGGTAATAATATCTTCATTAGAAAAATATCTCCACTTCCTCAACCCTGTACAAATCCTCTTCTTCTAGCCCATGCTGAAATTGGGGCTCCAGAAAGCTGGGGAGAAAGGATTCGTAAAACAAGGTGGAAGTTCCCAGGCACAAGGGGGTATCCTGGGATACAGTAAGATGGAGCTATGGTGGTCAGGGACAAACTGGAAAAGAGCACTTTCCACCATTTCATGGGAGATAAATCATACATAATCCAAATAACTGGTAGCCTGGCAGCTCTCATATCTAGACAAAGAATGGAAGATCTGTTTTCCCAGGGCTAAGAGAAGAAAAAGGGAGTTCTGTGGCTGTCCTGGTTTTCATGTAAAATGTATAGCCCTCACTAATTACATGGATATTACAGTTTGAACTAATGGAACACATAATTTTTGATGATGAAGTGGGTAATTTGAAACATGTTATGATGATGGATAAAACCATACCAGTACCTGTTTTATCTCTAAAAATAAAATGTCTGCTTTTCTCATTATGAATTTCCAAAGAAATCATTCTTTTACCACTCTTCCTTATCTAATTTTCACTAATTATTGACGAGATCACCTCTGTACAGTCTGTTTGTTTGCACCAGGGATTGCGCCAGGGGCACTTAACCACTGAGCCACATCCCCAGCCCTTTTTGTATTTGAGATACTGTCTTAGGGCCTTGCTGAAGTTGCTGAGACTGGCTTTGAACTTGCAATCCCAATCCCCCTGCCTCAACCTTCGGAGTTGCTGGGATTGCAGGCATGCACCATCGTGCTTGGCATACATAAGTCTCTTGTGTTTTTTCACAATTTATTCAAAATTTTACTTGCCTGGCATGTATGAAGTCCTGAGTTCAATCCCCCAACACACACACACACACACACACACACACACACAATAAATAATGAAACTCACCAAAGTTGGCAAATCTCCAGCCCTAAACAACAACACAAAATCATTAAAAAAAAAAAAAAAAAAAAAAGGAGATGTATGTAGGTCAGTTGGTAGAGTGCTTACCCAGGCAGGAAGCCCTGGTTTCGAATCCCAGCATCACCACTGCAAAAACAACAATACCAGCTCCAACAAAAAACTCTCAGATAAGCAGAGGAAAGAGACCAAGGAGAGGGAGAAGGGGAGAGGGAAGTGTTGGGGAGGAAACTGGGCCAAAATATATTGCTACAGTGTGTATGTATAAATGTGCGACAATAAATCCCTTCAATATGTACAACTATAATGCACCAATAAAAAAATTTTTAAAAAAGAACTCATAGATTTAAACATGCTTTAAAAAAACACCTCTCAGACATGTATCGTCACACTTGTGATGAGTGTCCATCATTTTAAACACAGAAACACGGACATCAGTAAAAAAAAAAAGTGAAAATATTGTAGATCTGCAGAAATTTATCAACTTTAAAAAAATCTACCATAAGAGCAATTTCAATTTATTATTCTTTTTAATACATCCATATTTTGAACCTCCCTAGAATATAAATGCTGTATGAAGTCCATTTCACTTTTCCAATTGTCTCAAATGATCATTTGATTTTAATAATTCAATTGTTAATGTTTCTTATGAATAAACTCTTTGGAAAATGAAATAAACACAATTGCTTCAATCACCATTCAGGAGTAGAACTCACAAGAAGAAAGAAAAAAATATTAAAAATTCAAGAATATTCCTGTAATTCCAGTGACTGGGGGTGCTGAGGCAAGAAGACTACAAATTGGAGGCCAATCTCAGCAATTTAGTCTGAAAAATAATAAAAAGGACTAGGGATGTGGCTCAGCAGTTAAGCACTCTTGTGTTAAAAAAAATATTCGAAAATATGAAGCTTGCCTAGAGTTAAACAAGCTACATCAGACTTGAGATGAAAAAAGGGCCCAGGAAACTGAAGGAAGAGTTTAACATGAAGATTTTATAAGTTTTTCCTGGATTATTTGTTTTAGGAGATATGGGAGGATTTCAGAAAACAATGTTGACAAATGAGGCAGAAGGATCATTTGAGCCCAGGAATTCGAAACCAGCCTGCGCAACAGAGCAAGTCTCTGTCTCAAAACAAAAAGGAATGCTGATGCAAAGAGATTTTCAGAGGACCAAATCTTAGGTTAGATTGCCACACTACCATGGAGCCGGTGACGGACTGTGCCTTTCCTCTTGACTAAAATTCTCTCCAGTTCCAGAGGCTTGCTGAGGAATAGGGTGATAGCTTGGTTCCCGGGCTCTCTTCCTCAACGAGTCAAGCTGAGCATAATAAAAATCATAATGTCCACAAACTGCAGTACGCTTGGGTCCTTCTATCATTTTTATCTGACAGATTGAAGAAGAGAGGGAAGATTTTTTGAAAATATATAATACAAATCTATAAATGACCATCTGATTGCTACCATTGCTGAGACCAAACATTGAAGGTTTATTTTTGTTTTTATTCTAGACATGTTTGAGAGAAAAATATTGTTAAAGCCCCCAAATCCTAGAGTTGAAAAGATCTTCGAAATCTAAATACTTGTAGTACAGTGGTTTAAAATTTTGCAAAGGTTGGAGGTGAATCACAAATACTTCATGGCTAACATGTGAAAAATACTTAGCTAGTTAGTATACCCAGCCAAGGTCTGAAACTCTACTCATAATTATTGTTTTCTATTTTTCATTTTTTTTTTAAGAAAGAAAGGGAGGAAGAGAGAGGAAAGAGAGAGTCAAGTGTATTTATTTTTTCATGAGGTCTTTGTTTCTCCAACACTCAGTTGTGTATGTGTTGCTGAGGTTTGAATCCCGGTTCTCGTGCATTCTCTAGGCAAGTGCTCCAGCCTAGTTTTCATAAACTTTTATCTTACTGTACTTCCTGGGAGAATTACTGCTACTGTGCAACTCACAAGTTTGGGGGTTGTCACACTGGTAGTTCTGATAAATTGAAGAAACGCAAGGCATCATGACTTGGGAAAAAAAAGAGGATGCTCAGTCACTGAGTCATTCTTGCTGAGAGAACACCAGGAAGGTCACACACCAGTTGGGACAGGCATATCACCCTCCCAAGCCATTCCTCCCCACTGCACACCCTGCCAACTAGAAGGCAAGGACGGGGGAAACCAGAAACACAAGTTTGCTTCATCCTAGAGCCCAGCAGAGGTCAATAAGCTAGAAGACAAGAATCAGACCATTCAGGTAAGAGAGTCAGACAGGACCTTGTGCTAAAGAACAAGGTGTTCTTGATTTCACATATTAAATCTGACAACCCTACCTACTTAACAGTTGCTAATAAATAGAAAAAAGATCAGACCTCTGAAAAGACCTAGGTAGTTGGGAATATGAATAACCAAACAAATGATTTAAACTTAAATGTCCTCAGCTGAAAAGAAGTAACATGCTACTTTTTTTTTTTTTATTAGAGATTGATCCCAGGGGTGCTTAACTGTTGAGCCACAACCCCATCCCTTTTATTTTTGATTTTGAGGTGGGTCTCACTAGGTTGCTGAGGCTGGCCTCCAACTTGTGATCCTCCTACCTCAGCCTCCCTAATCACTGGGAGTACAAGCATGCGCCACCATGCCCAGCTATATATACTATGCTCTTTTTAATGCTATCTGGTTTATGTTAGATTGAAATCTGTGAAATTGTAGATATTTGACCATCTTTAGCTTATATAAATGACACTTTTATATAGTTCTATTCAAATACTAAGGTAAATGTATAAAACTTGGTTTATTAACATTATATGTTTATTTTTAAAAAAAATCTTTTGATTTTTCTTCAGTTTACAATTAATTAGTTGTTAGAAATTGTTTGGACAAAGTTAAAAACAAACATGGAAAAAGTGCAGACAGCTTTACGTTTGTTTATGAAGAGCCTGCTGATGATTACGTTCTCATTGTCTTTGAAAGTTCTTTGATATTGTCACCTGACTTTTTTTTTTTTTTAAGAAAGAGGGAACAGTGAGAGAGACAGAGAATCAATTTTTATTGAGTTTTTCACATGGCTTTCATTGCTCTGAGACTTCGTTGTGTACATGGTGCTGGGGTTTGAACTCGCATACTTGTGCATGCCAGGCAAGCGCCGTAACCGCTGAGCCACTGCTCCAGCCTACCTTACATTTTTTTAAAATGCCATTGCTTTGGAAAATCATACGAAGTGTTGTTTAGGGTTAGTTAATTGTGTCTACATTTTTAAGTTTTATATGAAAGGTTTTTCTATTATAAAAATTACAGCAGTTTCTTATCATTAGTCTGAATGTTTTCTGGAAATCTCAACTAAGTGATTTTTTTAAAAAACAAAAAAAATGGTTATAAGCAGAAAAGTATAGGAAAGAAATAAATATCTGCTTTAGAATTTTCTCCTAAATCCAAGTCATCTGGATTGGTTCCTGGGTGGATCCGTTTATCACACTGTATCAGCAGAAATTGTTGAGATACTTAGGAAAAATGTCAGCCTGTTTGACAGTTCTGCTAATTTAACCCACCCTCAAATCTTTTACATGTTTTCTCTCCTGCAGGTCTGATGCAGAGTATTCTGTATCACAACATACTTTTCTTATTTTTTAATAGTCAATCTACATTTTATTAAATGAAGGGCAATAATTTAACTAATAGCTTTTAAAATCTGTTTATGTTCCAACACGTTTTCTAAAATGTCTGTACACTAAGCAAACATGTAGTAAATGTATTCCCACATGGTTCTCTATGACTGGTGGTGTAGCTCAGTGGTAGAGCACTTGCTTAGTATGAACAAGATCCTGGGTTCAAACACAAGGACAGCAAAAAATAGAAAAGAAAAAAAAAAAGAAGGCCCTCTAATTATACCATGAGCCTTCTTTAAAAATATAATTCTTTAGGGCTGGGGATGTGACCCAGGGTAGACAACTTGTCTCGTATGCAGAAGGCCCTGAGTTTGATTCCCAGCACCACCAAAATAAACAAATAAGATTAATGGCCATTTTATCATTTATGTTTGAACTGTGAAGGGTCACGGAGACTTAATTTGAACAGATTTTAAAGCTTATTGGCTGATTTGCTTGGTTGGCCGTTTGCAGATTTTTTTGAGAATCCACTACTTCCACATTGTTAAAACATTTATTTCTGGCGATAGAGGGGTGGAGCAGCAGTTACAGCACTTGCCTGGCATGCACAAGGACACGGGTTTGACCCCAGCAGCCCATATATAACGAAAAGTAAGAACAGTGAAAAAGCCACATGAAAAACTAAATAAAACTGATTCTCTCTTTTTTTTCTCTTTGTCTCACTGTCCCTCTCTCTCTTTAATAAATAAATAAATAAATAAATAAATAAAATGGCTAGGGATGTAGGTTAATGATAGAATGCTCCTGGGTTCAGTCCCCAAGACCACAAAACAACGCAACAACCAAAAAACCAGCTAGGGCTGGGGATGCATCTCAGTGCTAAAGTGCCTGCTTAGCATGCATGAGGCTTTGGGTTCAGGCTCCAGCACCAAAGGGGGAAAAAAATACACTTTATTTTTATTTTTTATTTTTTTCCTGGCTGAGGACTGAACTCAGGGCCTTGCATGTGCTAGGCAAGTGCTCTGCCACTGAGCTAAATCTCCATCTCCATAAAGTATACTTTAATGCTCACTACAGAATAATTTTAAGTACAAAACTAATGGATTCCAAATTAATTAATGTACAGTGTGTGAACATGAGCAGGGGATCTTTTAGAGCATACCTTAGCTAAAGAACCAGAGGGAGGGATTAGCACAACTCACGGAGATGGGCTTCTGGGCTCCAGTTGGAGGTCTCCATTTGTTTCTAAGCAATACATCCTTCCTTTCAGTTGGCACTGATATCCTCGATCTTGGTGGGAACTTCCCCTGGAATTTCACTCTTTGTATTTTAGAATCTTATTTAATCAAAGTAAAACAAGTTTAGTTTAAAATTTTTTAAAATTGTTTTCTTACACCTTTAATATTGACACTTGAGCATAAATATAAGCCACATTTCATAACGCAGTAGGTTTACTCAGTCCAGAGACCTTTTATACAGACTGAGAAGTGCTGATGAAATATCACTATGCATTCTATGTATTTCTTAAGTAGGAAAATAAATTTTCCAGGGTTTCTTTACAAATTTCTAGCAATAAATAACACCACTTTTTTTAAAACATGGAATTAATGTTAACATTTACCAAAACAATTTATAATGATATAAGTAATTAAATATAGTCACGACAACATGGGTTACCAGGCCACACCATTCCTGTCCCGTTTAAAATGTCAAAATCAATCTTCTAACATGTGTCTTTGTCCCCATCAAAATTTGTTATTTTCCTCTTATATCAGAAATGTGGACAATGTGTTTTCTCTTACCCTCAACTTATCTACTTTCTAAACATTCTCAATCTAGATGATAAGTAACAATGTCAAGTCACATTAAATAGGATAGAAACTCATTCCTTTCCACTTTTCCCTTTATAACTTTCCTCAAGTCAGTTCTCTAGAACATTGATTGATGCTTCCTCATCACAGGTGCCTTAGAGAGATTTTCTACTCCTTTTGATCCTGTAAGTCTAGACATGTGGTTTTGGCTAAATTCTGCTGCACTTACTTTAACCCCATCAACAGAATTAGTCATTTTCTCTTCCTTAAAGTACACCCCACACACATTCGGCACTTCATCACTTCCCTGATTCTTGACATCATGACCACAATCGTTCTACTTACCATGGCCATAAAATATCATCTGCTTTCTTTGGAGCTCACATGGTTTTCAATTTTGTCCAAGACCCTAATTTCGGCTCCAGCGGGCCTTTGCAATAGAACTCTTTTGTGTGTGCATGTGTGTGTGTGTGTGTGTGTGTGGTGCTGGAGACAGAACCCAGGGCCTCGTGTCTATTAGGCACACATCATATCACTGCTACACCCCAGTTCTATTACACAAGGGAATTCTTAATTACCAGTCCATCCTTTCTATTTCAGAAAAGAAAAATAAAAAATAAAAAAAGCTTCATTGTGTCATCTCAGTGACCCTTACCCCACTCTGTCCTTTCCCAAACATAAGTTAAACTTGGATTCAACCTCTCAAAACTTCTGGAAGGTTTCCTAACTAATGGGAAGAAAAAAGCTAAACCCCCTTCTCCCACCCCACTAGTCGCCATGTGACAAAGTACTTTCTTTCCTGCTTATACTGCTCATGCTTTCTAAATGTCCATGTTCAACATATTTAGTAGAATTCTTCTGCTATCATTGCCAGTTATATAACTCAGTATATGAGACACATGTAATGAATGCTTTTAAAAAATGTTACACAAGTAACGTGCCGACATCACATACAATGGTGTGAAAACCCAGTCACTGAGATTAGGAACCACAGTGCTGGATTTGGAACCCAAGGAATTAATGCTAGGCAAGCACTCTGCCACTGAGCTACATCCCTAGACCCATAAATGCTCTTCAGTTGCATGGTGAAATCGTTCTCACCCTGGACCACCTTCCCAGCAGGTGGTGAGGCTGGTGATCCTGCGCGGCATCGGAGCCTGGGATTGAATTCCTCCTGAATCACCTAAAATCCAACAACACAAGCGTCAAGCACCTGCCAGCCAAAACCTCAGCCAACACACAAACAGGATCACCTCAAAACTCACCTCAGGAGTCAAGTATTTGGTAATAAGATTCTCTATGAAGGGTCTTTTCAAAATGGAATTAATAGACGGTCGATCCCGTGGAGAAACTTTAAAGAGCTGAGGTACCAAGGACCGCAGGTCACGAGAAAACCTGAGTGATATGGGTGCGAAATGAGCTTGACAAATCTTCAGCACCAGCTGGTGTAAGCTGCTGCCCTCAAACTGAAAGGACAAGGGCAACGATGCTTTGTCAGAGAAAGTTAGCTTCTAGTGCTAGTAAGTATTCCAAGAAAAAAACCAATGTCTTCATTCATTCATTCATTCATGGTGCTAGGGATAGGCCCCAGGGCCTAAGCATGTTATGCAAGCCCTCATTTACACCCCCAGCCCTTTTTATTCTATTGTGAGATGAGGTAATAAATACATAATATAAATAAAAATAAATGTATAATATATAAACATAAATGCATAATAATATTATATAAACAATATAATAATAGGTATGGCATTCTAATATATATGGTATAATCTTTCATAAGTAGATATGACTCAAAGAGATGTCTTGGGACTGGAGCAGTGGCTCAGCAGTTGCAGTGCTTGCCTGACATGTGCAAGGATGCAGGTTCGAGTCCCAGTACGTGCACAGAGAGGTGTCGGAGCAATGAAGAAAACTAAATAAAATTGACTCTCTTTTTCTCTCTCACTTGTCATGTTATTTAAGACAAGTTTTAATTTTTTAGATTTGGTTTGATTTGGTTTTGGTGTTGAGAATTGAACCTAGGCCCTGTGCATGTTGAACGTGTACTCTACCACTGAGCTATGTACGCCCAACTCCTACTTTTAACTTTTTTTTTTTGGTACCAGTGATGGAACGCAGGTGCGATTAACCACTGAGTCACATCCCCAGCCCTTTCTACTTTTTTATTTTGAGACAGGGTCTCTCTAAGTTTCCTACGGTCTCACTAAGTAGTTGAGGCTGGCCTCGAACTTGTGATCCTCCTGCCTCAGTCTCCCAAGCTGCTGGAATTACAGGTGTGAGCCACTGTGCCTGGCTCTACTTTTAACTTTTTGAAACTGAAAAAGTTTTCTTTAAATTTTTTCTTATTATCAAAATAATATTTGCTGGGACTGGAGCAGTGGCTCAGTGGTTATGGCACTTGCCTGGCATGCGCAAAGAAAGACGTGGGTTCAAACCCAGCACCACATGGACAAAGGAGTGTTAGAGCAATGAAATCGACATGAGAAACTACATAAAATTGATTCTCTCTCTAAATACACATGTATTTTTACATACACACGCACACACACATATATATATATATATATATTTGCTGGTAAAAACAGGAAGGTATAGGAAATTATAAAGTCAAGAATATATGTATAGGTGCTGGAGCGGTGGCTCAGCAGTTATGGCGCTTGTGTTGCATGCACAAGAACCTAGGTTCAAACCCCAGCACCATGTACAAAATTAAGTACTGGAGCAACGAGGGCCACATGAAAAACTAAATAAAATTGATTCTCTCTTTCTCTCTCTCTCTCACTGTCCCTCTCTCTTAAAAAAAATAAGAATATATATATAGTTTCACCACCCATAGGTATATTTCCTTCCAGTCTTTTAAAAAATAATGTTTAGGGGTTGGGGATTTAGCTCAGTGGCAGAGCACTTGCCTAGCATGTGCAAGGCCCCGAGTTTGGTCCTCAGCCCTGAAAAAAAAAACTAATAATAATGTTTAAAAGGTAAATGGATGGCTATGGAAGAAATTATGCTGAGTGAAATCAGCATAACCCAGAGAACCAAAGGTCGAATGTCTCCACTCATCTGTGGAGGCTGGAGCTAGATCCTGGCCATTGAGAAAGGAGGTCTATATCATGTGTTAAATCCAGATCAGGTGTAATGTCATAGAACCTAAGGCATTTGTAGAGATGTATTGGAAAGCAGAGGGGATAAGGATGGGTATTTGGGGGGGTTCTTGGGGGTAAACTAATTTTCAGAATTTATATATATATATAACATTATTTCATTAGAAGCTTGTTTGATTGTTCAACAAATAAATTTCTGAATAAAATAAATTTAAAAAAGAAAAAATAATGTTTATTTTACAGAGTTGAGGTCACATTGATATGAAATATTACTTCTTGCTTTTAAAAAATTAATATGATACAAAGATTTCCTTGTCTCCTCAAACATTTCTCATAAATTAGAAAATCTTTCACCATATGAACACATCAGTTATTTATGCATCATAATACTGTTCAACATCATGATGTGGTAATAAAGGTACAGGTTTGGCTCAGGCAACCAATGTGTGATCTTTGACAGTAATAATAATGATAATAGTTGCATAGAAAAGAGTTGACAGGGGAGCTGGAGCAGCGGTTACGGCCCTTGCCCAGCATGTGTGAGTAGATGGGTTCAAACCCCAGCACCCACATA
>PVKS010054331.1:0-10094 GCA_004027875.1 Aplodontia rufa
GGGGGGGCACTCCTGGGGGTAATTGCAATATCCAGAATATATACACATTTTATATTATTTTGTTAAAATCTTGTAAGGTTGTTCAAAAATAAAAAAAATATATTTTACAATAAAATGTTCTAATTTTCCTAATGTGAAAAAAATAAATATTGAAAATAAATTGAAAAAAAAAGAAATAACATAATATATGTATAAATTCTGAAAATTAGATTTACCCCTAAGAGCCCCCCCCCCAAATACCCACCCTTATCCATCCCACCCTCCTTCCCAATACATCTCTGAAAATGCCTTAGGTTATATGACATTACACCTTATCTGGATTTAAATCATGATAATAGACCTCCTTTCTCAATGGCCAGGGTCTAACTCCAGGCTCTACAGATGAGTGAAGGCATTCGACCCTTGGTTCTCTGGGTCATGCTTATTTCACTCAGCATAATTTCTTCCATAGCCACCCATTTACCTTCAAAGGCTGCAATATCATTGTTTCTAATTGCTGAGTAAAACTCCATGGTATATATGTACCACAGTTTTTTGATTCATTCATCCAGTGAGGAACATCTGGTGTTTCCAGAATTTAGCTATTGTAAATTGAGCTGCTACGAAAATCGATTATGATGTGTCACTGTAGTTTGCTGATCTAAGAGGACTTCTTAAATCACCAAACAATCTCATTAGATTGTTTGAGTCTTACAAATTTCAACAAGCTCTCCAAAAGATGACTCTCTCAAACCTATCTCTATCCTCTTTCAAACTTTTTCTATTCTCCTTATAGGTGACATATTCAGGAATTTGTGATATCAACTTCCACATATTTCCTGTAAAAATATGTATCTCTTTCTGGAAATTCCCTTGTCTCTTGATGTCTCACTCAATAGTTAAAATGAACCTTCTGCTGCATGAGTAAAAATTGATTCAAATTGAGACCTTAAGACTATAAACATATCTTTTTCCCTATAGGACCATATTAAAGGAACACTGTTACCATTGATAGACCTCAAAGACTCCTTGTAATTAGCAAATGATCTGCCAGCACAGCCACTTCAGAAATGAACAAATAATCAAGGCACTTTATATTTTAAAAAGTTCAAAACATTTTAAGTAATCTGAGTTGCTGGTAGATCTAAGAGATAGGAAATCTTCAGGGAAGCATCTCATGACCATAAGACATTCAGACAAATAAGATTCTTGCTAGCAAATATGCAAAACAGCCTCATCTAAATCGATTATCAATTGGTTCATCAGGGGTTCAGCAATTCTGTTTGTGCTATTTCAAGGATTCTCATAAATGCTATATCCATTATAAACCATCCACATGGGATTTTGACTTATAGCACAGAAGTCAAGACCCACAAAAGAGAATGACTAGTCCAACTAGCTAATGGTAGAATCAGAACTAGGATAAGGGATACAGGATTCTTAATCCATGTCTTCATCTCTTTCACTTGACATTTACAGTGTTTTCCAGAAGTTTAGAGGACTAAAAAATATCAAAGGGATAGCAGATTTGTTTTGAGGAATTACATTCTCAGTGATGAGATTCATTGTAGTTCTAAAATATCACCTATATTTCCACTGAGTTTTGCATTATTAATATTATGGTGCTTACTTAAGACCAGGTACAAAAAAGAAAAAAAAAAGACTGAAGGTAATATTTATTAGTTTTCATATAATATAAGAGCTCTCTATTTTTATGCAAAAGCATCTCAAAATATGCATTTTGCTTTAAGGATAATTTCCCTAGGTATACTGAAAAATGAAGCTGAATGATCCAAACCATCATTTATGCTCAGCATGATACCCATATTGCACCTCGTTTAGTTAAAAAATAATATTCTATTGCAGGTTTCATTTTTCAGGACTTGTTTACATATTTGCTTCCAATATTTCACATATTAGCCTAGTTAATATTAACCTTTTCTGATTAGACTATTTATTCTGATAACTATTCTAAAACATACAGTGGGTCAAAATATGCTTTGAAATGATTATTTAGGTAAGAGAGCTAAAATACCTTGCTTCCAAACTACTCCAAATGCATTGGAGTTTTTAATTTTGTTGATAGTTAAAGAGACCACACATAGAAGGCAATGGCTTCTATATATATAGATATAAATCTCAATCTCTTAAAAGAGAATAAGAAAGTAATAAAGCTTTATTATTAGGGGAATGTTTCTTTCCATGAAAATACATAATAGGTAAGATTTGAATGCACATACTCCACTTGGTACATGTGAGATAAATTTACCACTGCAGTCTTACTTTTAAAAACATATAACTCCAGTACAGTCATGAGAAAAAATTCCAATAGTGGGACATTGTACAAAAATATCTGAATGATATTCCTTAAGAATGTCAAGGTCATTAAAAACAAGAAAAGGGTAAGAAGTTGTCACAGCCAAGAGGAGCCTAAAGAGACCTGAGAACAACTGTGAAGTGGTCTCCTGGATGGGACCTTACAACACTAGAACACTAAGGAAATATGAATAAAGTATTTTATTTATCATGCACCAATAGTGGTTTATTAGTTGTAGCAAATGCTTTATAATAATGTAAAATTTTAAAGGGGGAACTGAGTATAGCAAACATAAAACTCTATTACTTTTGCAATTTTTCTGAGAATCATCTAAAAGTGTTCAAAAAATAAAATTTATGTTAGAAATATTTTCTGTCTAATGACTGTAAACAATCCAGTGAAGAAAAAAAATTCAAATAAAGAAAACTTAATCAATTATCCAATTTACCATAAGATAGAATGAAAGAAAATGGGTAAACTGAAACTTTAGAATAAATTTAAATCTATCAATGATTCAAATAAATGTTTGTCTTTTAAACTCATTCGTTTAATCACAGTGGACTTTAGAAATTGTAAAGCACTTAAAATGAAAGACGTATAATCCCATCGTCTTAGTCTGTTCAAAATACTTTAGGCTGGGTGATTTATAAAAAACCAGAATTCATCTGCTCCCAGTTCTATACTCTGTCAAGGTCAATTAAGGTGTCAGCTCAGTGGTGATAGCTCTCTGCCTCAAGATGGCACCTCATGGCACCTACACATGGTGAAGGGAAGAAGGCTAGAAGAGTGAAAGGCACTAATAGAGTCTGTTGGGCCCTTTCATAGGGTACAAATCTCACTCATGACAGTGAATCCCCTAATCATCACCTATAAGCTCCACTGCCTTACACTATTGCACTGGGCATAAGTTTCAACATGAAATTCCAAGGGACAAAGCTTTCAAGTTGTTAGTATCTAAGTATTGACATGGTGAGATAACAAATCATACTGTAGTATGAAAAACACAAGCTGTAGACAATGCGATGCCATTTGTGTAAAGTTTAAAAGAGCAGGGGCTGGAGTGGTGACTCAGTGGTTTGGAGCACTTGCCTAGCATGCAGGAGGATGTGTATTCAAACCCCAGCACCATGTACACAATGAAGTTTCAGAGAAAAAAAGCCACATGAAAAACTAAATAAAATTGATTGTCTCTTTGTCTCTCTCTCTCTCTCTTTCTCTCTCTGTTTCTCAGCATCCCTATCTATTTACAAAAAGAGCACAGAATACTTTCATATGCTGACATATACTGTCCATGAAATATATGTAAATAATAAACTATGAAAACATACCTAGAAAGGATAAACAAAGTGTTTATGGAGTTACTACTTTTGGGGATAGAAAAGAGAATAGTATTGGGCAGTACATAATGGGCTTTGTATTTACAATATCTCATTTCTTTAAAATAATTCTGAAATGAAAAATAAGACCCATAGTACAAATTCAATTGCTTTAAAATTATTCATGAATTAAACAAAACAAAACAAAATATACCTGACCTATAATAATTAACCTATGTTAAACTTCTTCACCCTAACATTTTCTCACTATGCTACTTGATCTAAGAAGGTATGGAAACTATGAAATTTTTAACTTGTGACATAAAAGTTCAATAATCATTAATACATGATTAAGTACAATTAAAGTCATATTGACTTTGTAATAATGTTTAATTAACACATGACCTGGTCACAAATAAACACAATGAGCCTTTTGGTGAAGATTTAGTCTCTGCTACAAGAATGAAATTCAGAAAAGAGCTAAATGGTTTGGATTTTCCTTCAAGATGTAATTGAATCTTTCCATTTATTACCAAGGAATAGGAAAGTATGATATAATTAGTAGTTGTGTCCCTTTCCATTTATTTGATTTTATTTTAATTCCAGTTCAATGAATTAAAGAAAAAGAAGACAAAAAGATACTGGGGCAGAGAAAGGGAGGGACAACGTGGAGGAAAGGAGAGAAGGAAAGAAAAAGAAGGAGTAAGGAAATATTAAGGGTAACAAGGTAGCAACCTGGAGAGAAGAGAGGAGGGGGAACAGGCCCAGGAGGACACAAAGGGGAGTAGAATGCAAGGAGGTGGGAAAGGGACCCTGGTTAGAGTCTTCCTTACTAAAGAAAGAGTAACATGGAAAATACCAGGTCCTTCAACAAAAGGGAACCACTGGATTAAAATGACTTCATTTTCCTTTTAATGTGAGAATTAAAGATATTGCTTTGGTGGGACTTGTATTAAAAAGGAATGGGAAATGGCTGTACTGGTACCATTTAATTTGATTTTAAAAATGGACAAAATTATATCAAGACAGTAGCTTCAGATGAAGCTTTTATAAAACCATTTCTGGTCTCTAACACCTTGTTCTTCATACATCAGCAAATTGGGGAAATAATAGGGAAGTTCTGCATTTTTCATGTCATGTTCAGAACACTATGTCCCACTGTTCACTTTTTATCAACATCTAACCATTCTTCTATTCATTTTCTGTAAGATTCTTATTTAAAATACCTTAATTTTTAAAAAATTATAAGCCACAAGAAAATATGGACATAAAAATGTAGAAAAAATGCACACACATTAGCAATTGACAGCATTTAATTTTCCTACAATTCGCATAATTTAAAAAACTCTATACTAACTTTGCCAAATATAACAAGCATAATTTGCAAAATACTTTACTTAAAAAATTGTTTTCATTTTTTATACTATAAAAATAATGTATTGTTATACGGAATATGATGTTTAACAAAAATAAATAAAAAATACCCATAGTCTCGGCCACTTAGAGGTTATCTATTAATACCTGATAATGTTTTAACATCCTAATAATTGTTTCTAACAAAAAAATTGCCATATAATCCGGAATCCCCAACATCTAAACTTGAGGAATACCAGCAAAAATGTACCAGTTGAATTTATGAATTATCTTCTGACATCCACTTCAATCTGCAATACCGTGCTATTCCTGGAAGTACCCACCAGTTCTGATTTCTATCCAATGAGTCTGGCTTCCTTGTACGTAGAGCTGGCAGAGAATTCAACCAGCTCCTGGCTACAAGGTGCCAGCTCATAGCTGCTGCATTAATGGCTTTATCTCAGGAAACTTTAAACTTCATGTAATTAATTCTTTTTGCCCTTTATGAAGTTCAATATGGTTTAGAGTAGCAAAGATTCTCATGAAAAAACAAGAATCCTCAGATTTGTTTTTGTACCAAAGATGAGCAGAATGCCTTCTTCCATGCATCCAAAAACAAAAACTGCAGATCTCGTCTGTTTGGGAGCTGACCATAGGGCCAAGAATAGAAGCAAAGTAAGAAATTATAAAGTAGAATTGGAATCTATCCCATGAATGTGCAGTCTGTGCTTTGGATGTTGTGTGCTGACAGAAGACCCTACAAAATCCCCCACAAACACTGAATCCCCCCAAGAGGGGAAAAAAGCCAATAAAATCAAATGAATTGCAAAACTATCACTCAACATTGCTTGTGAACACAGTAGAGCATTTTGCAGGATTAACCAAAAGAAATTTGTCTAAAGGGGAGCTTTCAACATTCAAGATCTAGATAAGCTTTAGAGTTCCTGATTTCAATGGAAATTGTTAATTCTTTTCTTATGTAATAGTCATTCATTATGAATTCCTATTATTTTCCAACACTTGATTAACTCTGACAAAGTTTTGCAAGTCCTTACCTTCCAATCAAGACAGTGGTTTCCTATGTTACTTTATGATTTTAGCCACAAAATGACAATCAGTAGAGAATCCTTCTCAATCTAAATTGCACTAATGCAGCATCTACCAGTGATTACTAGAGTATACAAACCGAATGGTGTAAACCATCTTTCAATATCCACATTTTCTCTCCCATCCTGGAATATAATCCCTTTGGGGCAAGTAGGAAGTCCTTGTACCCCCCCAACCCCAATCTCTAGCAAAGCACTTGTCAAAAACAAAAAATAGACTAATAAGAGGAATACCCACTGAATCTGAACTACTTATTCTTTTACAGAGGAAAAAAGTCTGTCACAATTTTCAGCTATTCAGAGTAGAAAGGACTAAAATTTTCATGATGAAACATGAATTAACTTGACTTGAAACATCCAAATGAATTCTAAACCAGTGAAACCATCTTATTTTTTATTTCTTTCAGGGCAGAGTTAGAAAGTACTTGCAGAATTGAATAGACTTTTATTTATTTGCCTGTTCACATTGTTGGGTGAAATGTGAAATTTTAGTTGTAAATTTCATTGATTTCTGTCAAGCTGGACAAAGATTTGTAGAGTTGATCTATCTTTTCATGAAGAAAGGAAAAAATGTTACTATATCAACTCATCTCGTTTGCCAGCAAGAGATCAGGGGGGAAAAAATCACTCTGGATTGACTTTTCAAAATAATAAGATATGATCCAAGAATTCAGACCACTGGATATCCATGGCTTGATGCAAACCAGGACAACAAAAAGCAATTTCCAAGTATTTGGGAATGCCAGCCTGTCACCTAAACAAACCCAGGGAGAAGTTCCAGTTCACAGAAGTTCATCTGGTAGCCCAGGTGGGAGTTTTCCAATCACAGAGGGCAGCGGCAGGCAGAAAGTGACAAGGAGAAGCCACATGAGGGACACAAGCCACCCTGCAGAACAGAGGACTCGGGACTTGGTTCCATTTCTTTCAAAGAGCAGAAGAAGTGCAATTCAGAGAAGAATTCAAAGATAATAAACAATTATAATGTGCTCATTGTACCGCCTTGAGGATTTACTAAATGGCATTAAAATGGAGATTACTCCAGGAAATGTGTAAAACATTTTCTGTAGCTTGCAACTGTCCACAGATGAGGGCATTGTAAGGAATGCCACCTTCTGAGGGACCTGATCAGGGCTGGAGTCAGCATCCCTGCCCTGCATGGAGAACTGACCTGAACATGTGTTTCTAGACCATCTGGGCAAAGAAATTGTCCCTGCCTTTCTGAAGGCTCAAGTCTGTTGAAATAAATTGGCAAGGGAATAACAGAAGAATAAGTCACACAAGTTTATTATGTATGGAAGAGAGTGATCACCCAACATCCCAAAGAGATGCAGTAACTTACATACCCCTGTTCATGGAGGAGAGGAGATGGGGATGTGTGCCATTTTGAAAGGAAACAGATGAGTGTTACAGAAGATTAACAACCCCCCAAACACAATAGTACATAAATTACTCTCCTTGAAAACTGCATGAGATCAAAGAACAGACAGGAGCTTGTGATCCATTTTACCCAGGTGTGGTTTGATTCCTCAGCCCTCCTTCCTGGACATGAATTTAATCTTCTCTAGCTAATGATATTTCAGGAGAGGACCAAAGGCCAGGGTGTTCATTATGGAAGAAATTCTGAGTTACACACACACACAGAGTTGGGGGGTGGAGAAATTCCACCCTGTGCTGGAGGTGAAAGGCAGGAGGGAATCAGAAAGCCCTTGGATGCAGGGATCCTTCCTCAACTCCCTTTAGTCCAAAGTGCTCAACATGCCAAGGCATCGTAATCTGGGCTGTCATTTTCTGAGCCCCAACACAGTCAAAGCTTTGAGTTCTCATTTCTGAAGGCACAGTATGAACCAGCTGACTGTGTGGTCATGTGAAAAGTTGTGCACGGTGTTGCTGGGTCCTAAAATATCCTGGGAAAATACCTGGAGCCCCATTTCCCAACCAAAGAAAGAGCTAGTCTGATGTGCAGCTGCAGCCAGGAGAGCTAGATTCTCTGAAAACACCTTGGAAAAAGGAAAGCAGGGCAGAAAGCCTCTTCAGAAATCATAAAGGGCCATCCAGGCATCCCCCAGCAAAGTCAAGAGTCCAGAATTCTCTAAATGTTGCACAGAGTCAAAAAAAAGGGGGGATTGTGACTGCATTTTAGCCTTCAGTGTTCCCTTTGTTTACACAGTCAAAACATCCATGACAAAATTCATGGCAATTTGGTTAAGATTGACACATCTTCTAGATTGAAGCATTCTGCTCCCCTACCTTCTCTGTAAAATCTGCATTAGCAGAGCTTTCAGTTGCCCCCTCTATTAGACGCTCATTGTATGCACTTCTTGGAGTCATGTCTCTTGCCTACTGCACCCTGCATGGTGTTGACAAATCTCTTCCTCAGTTGCCCCACAGTCAGATTCATCAGCCAGGTGGATGAAGTGCGGGGCCCCTCCCTCTGCTTCCAGAATTGAAGCAATGTGGTTTGGATCACTGGTGATCTATCGGGTGTACAAACCAGAACATATAAAAGACCACCCACAGGATGGAATTTGTCATTCTTAATGGTCACAGGTATAGCCGAGTGAGGCAGCCCAAAAGTGTAGAGGCATTGACTGCTGTAGCATGAATTTTGATCAATGCTTAAGAGAAATTAGGAAGGAGCCAACCCCTACCACAACCATGGCCTTCTCCATGGGCACAGCTTGTCCATTACAGGAACGCCAGGTGTCAGTGCTGAGAGAGGCCCGTGTAGGGCTCGCCTATGTATTTCCACCAATCTTTATGGTGTAGCAATGGTTTTGGTGATTCATCTCTTCACATCTTTCCTTCCTTCTTATCTTTTCTCTCATTCTTCTTCTTCTACCCTGGGATTACACCTCCCAAAGAAAATAAAAATCCTTTAAATCTGTGTCAGATTCTGCTTTCTGGAAAAAAAAAAAGTATTTCAGTTTGGATCTAGAATGTTCCCCCAAAAGCTTGTGTGTTAGGAAAGGTAGCAATGTTCAGAGGTGAAAAGATCAGATTATGAGAGCTGTAACCTCATCATTTAATGAACTAATAGTTTCAATGGGTGGTAACTGTAGGGAGGTGGGGTGTGGCTAGAGGAAGGATGTTATTGGGGACATGGCTTTGGGGACTACATCTTGTTCCTGGACCCTTATGTCTTGCTCTCATGCATGCGCTCTCTCTCTCTCTCTCTCTCTCTCTCTCTTTTTCCTTCCTGACTGTCATGAGCTGGGCAGCTTTCTTCCAAACACCCTTCCACCACGATGTTCTGCCTGACCTCAGGCCCAGAACAGTAATTTGACTGACCATCCTACTGTGGACTGAACCTCTGAAACTGTGAACCAAAGTAACCTTCCCTCATCTAAGTTGTTCTAGTCAGGTATTTTGGTCACAGAAGTGAAAAACTGATTAGCACATAAGGCCAAGACCAAATCTGACAAGTTTCGCCTGAACTTGATTTTTAGTTATTTTAATTAATCCAAATTCTAGATTTAAAATATAACTAAAAGTAAGTGCAAATTCACTGTGCTGGATCCTTGGGAAAATATTAAGATACATACAACTCACCAATTTTAAATTAGGAAATTTCCTTTATAAGTAAATATTCTTCAAGTATTCCAAATGGTGTTTAAAAATAAACATTTTATTTTAAAAATAGATATGGTTACAATCAAAGGTCTATGAAACTCTAATATAAACAACAATAAAAATTGTCAAAAATTCTTATTAATTCTTTCATAAAAGAATAGGCAAAGAATTCCCTGTATTAAAGAGTATCTTAGCAACTGATAGAAGACAAATTAGGTCCAACACTTCAACATTTGGGAGTAGGCAAAGACTTTCTCAACAGGTCTCCAAAAGTGAAGGAAGTAAAGTCAAAAATCAGTGAATGGGATGCCATAAAGCTAAAAAGCTTTTGTACTGCCAAGGAAACAATCAAAAGAGTCAAGAGGTTTCCTACAGAAATGGAGAGAATCACGGGCTATGATTCCTCTGACAAGGGTCTCATATCCAGAATCTACAAAATCTTCAAAAATCTCA
>PVKS010054332.1:0-10103 GCA_004027875.1 Aplodontia rufa
ATGAAAATAAAGTTTTTTTGGCCGGGGTGGGGGTGGGGGTGGGGGTGTCATAACTGATATAGTCAAATATGTATTAGAAATATTAATCATACTGTTTTAAATGACAATAAGTAAACAACTTAAATATGCAGCAATAGGAAAATTATTAAATAAATCGTAATGAATCTATAAAATAGAATATGATATAAATGAGTGAAATCACATTTTAAAAGAATGTTTAATGACTAGGAAGAAATCCACCAAACAGCAATAGTGGTTATCACTGGGTCATGGGACTTAAATCGATTCAGTGTTTTATAAAAAAATATGTATATACGTTATTGAAGTAATTAGAAAACAGAGATAAATCTACTATAAGAATATAATCATCCGCATTTGCAGAACACAAAGGTAACTACTTTAAATCTTTTATTGTTTATCTTTGCTTTGGTGGGTTTTGTTTGCTATTTGTTTGGTACTGGGGATTGAACCCAGGGATGCTCTACCACTGAGCTACATCCCCAGCCTTTTTATTAACTGGGGTCTGTCTCCCTTTTTATTATTTTAGGGTCTCCCTAAATTGCTAAAGCTGGCCTCAAACTTGTGACACTCCTGCCTCAACACCTGCCCATCCCCCATCCTCCCTACCCTTGTCACTTGGATTTGCTAGGTGTGTGCCACCACCACCAGCTAGTCTTGCATATTCTTTTTCCACGCATGTTCCCACACACACATACACACACACACTTCAACCAAAACGGTATTATAAGATACATGTTATTTTGTAACTATTTTTTCATAGTAATTTACATTACCCATAAATAACTTTATAATTTAATCTTATTTTCCTATTTACAATTTCCAGTATTTTCTAATTTAAAAAAATAATATAAATGGTTTATCTCTAAAGGTTTTCCTGGATGAATTATCTCTGTGAAGGGTGGCTAGCCTGTGACTCTTTAATCAATGAAGCAGAAGTAACACTGTGAATTCCAAAGCCTAAGACTTGAGAAGGCCTAGAACCTTCTACTTTTTCACTCTGGGGAGCCTTGAAACATCAGGTAAGAAGTCCAGCAACCCTCAAGGAGAGACTAGGTGGAGAGGTTATGTAAACAGAAAGAGGCCACAGGATTACATGGAGAGAAGAAAGACCCAGCCTTTCCAATGTCCTAGTTACTAAGCCCATCTCTAGCCATGCCTACCACAGCATGTGAGCAAAACCATCTTTGACTTAGGTCCTTAGATGACTATGGCCTCTGCCAACATTATGTGGAGCAGAAAAACCATCCATTTGAGACCAAGTCATCCAAAAAGAGATGATAAAAAAATAAATATTGTTGCTTAAGGTACCGAGTTCTGGCAGTCTGTTAAGCAGTATTAAATAACCAAAACAGGACATGTATTTTTTCATAATGTGGAAAAACAATATTATTTTTAAAGACATTATATCACATGTGTGTACTTCTGCATTTACACACATACATATATTTGACTTATTTTCAACCTGAATAAATAAGTACTATTGTCCAGCACATCTTCTATTCTGTATGATTTGCACCTTTTCTAACAATTCAGATTCGATTTGTAGAGAGGAAAGAAAAATTGCTGATGTTATAAATTACTTTGTTCGTTTTGGGTTTTTTTGTTTTTTTGTTTGTTTTTAGTACCAGGGACTGAATCCAGGGGCACTTAACCACTGAGCCACATTCCCAGCCCTGTTTACCTTTTTAAATTTTGAGACAAGATCTCACTAAGTTTCTTAGGGCTTCGCTAAGTTGCTGAGGCTGGCTATTAACTTACAATTGTCCTGCCTCAGACTCCAGAGCTGCTGAGATTACAGTTGCACCACCATGTCAGGTCTTTTTTTGTTTGTTTCTTTGTTTGTTTTGTTTTGTTTTGTTTTGTTTTTAAATGTAAATCTAAAAACCAAACAGACTCATTTTGTTTTTCACATGAGGAAACTGAGGCCCACAGAGAGTAAGTGACAAGTCTAAAGTTACCAAAGTCACATTAATAGTTGGTAGCTGTGTTTGCACTAAAAACCAAGTTTCTGATTCCCGGGTCAATGCCCCTTCCTTTATACTACATTGTCTCTAAAAAAAGAAAAAAACAAAAACCTGTAGGACCTTGTTTCACACAACAGTGGATCTGAAAATACTTATCTACCAGAAGATAGATGCAGTCTCCACTTGACTAAAAACTACAAGAATCGTAAATCTTACAGGATAGTCTGGTCTTCAGGGATTTCTAGTCTGATAGATTTGAGCAGGCCAGAGAAGTTCAGATATGTTGCAAGAATCTATGGATAAGCACTGAAAATATTATTGCTTGGAGTAGAGGTCACATGACAGAAAATCTACTTGCTTACCCACCCAGCACTATTCATTTAAATTTATGATCTAACCATTACCACATGAAAACAGCTGCAGATGGCATGAGGGGAACCAAAAACTGAGAGAAGTAGAAGAAAGTGGTAAAAGAAAAAAAGGGAAAATGAGAAAATTGAAATAACAAAAATATATTGAATACACTAATCCCTACTTCTTCCTGTCCTGTGAGCCATGGAACAGTAAAGAAATACTTCTAAGGAAATGGAGTCTGATTCAGTGGCAGGTAACCCATGAACCGTAACATACCAAGACAGCTCTTTCATCTTACAGCCTCGTCATACTAAGCAAGAAAGGCACTACAGAGCCAGAAGGCACCTAATTTCAACTTTCCCTCTACTTTCCTTTCCAAGGGCAATATCTAACGTGAATGTGTTAAACAAGCAATATACCTTTACAGGACACAACTACAGAAAAACAGTCATTCCAATTTTATCAGTTATTTTGTACTGAGCAATATGTTAATTTTGTCTGTAAGTCTAGGGAAATCAAACGCAGCACTTGAGCACTTGTGGCTAAGAATTCTTTCCCTTTGTCCTCAAAGTGGGATTGTCACCATAAGCACTACTCTGAACAACCATGAAAAAGGGATGAAGACCGCTTTGTCAAAGGCAGAGCATTTACAAAACCTTTAGAACTGAAAAGAACTCTCTGGCTGTAGAAATTTGCCAAAAGTGAAGACCCATGTTGACATACATATGCACACCCCATCAAGGGTAGATTTCCTTGTTGCACTAACTGCCTAGTGCCAATGACACAGAAGCTACACTGCTTCCAAGTGAAGCTAGGAAAAAGAGTGTGCTCCTTAGAATGGAGCAAAGGAAGTTATTTGCTTAATTTTCTCCGTAAAATGAGTCTATTAAATTACCTCTTGCTACCAAATAAAATTGCGGAACACAAATGCCATGCCCTTATTGGTTAGCTCAAGGGGAAATTCTAAGCTTCCTTTGGCAGGGTTCTGGTAATCTGTGGAAGGTGCAAACTAGTTTTTCCACCTTTGTTGACCTTTCTGTATGTGCTAAATTTAAAGAGGAGTTCCAGCACAACATATTGTAGAGAGTACTTATATTGACCACTAATTTTCTGTCTTTATGTCAGATATTTTCCAGACTTCTCAGAAGTAATTTCTTCCTAATCTAACTTGTTTGTGCATGGGTCCTAGTTGCACCTAGCCTAAGAAATCCATGTTTGAGGTATAATGAGGTGACATACTGGTATTTGACATTTTTCTGGCTGTCCTCCAGGAACAAAAAACAATTATTTTGACATTGAGTGCTGTCCCTCCCCTTCAGAAAAGTATCCTGTGTGCTTTTTATACAGGTTCTTCATTGCATTTTTTTTAAGAGAGAAGGATGGGGCCGGAGCAGTGGCTCAGTGGTTACAGTGCTTGTCAGTCATGCACGAGTACGCGAGTTCAAACCCCAGCACCACACACACAACTAAGTGTTGGAGCAATGAAAGCCATGTGAAAACCTCAATAAAAATTGATTCTCTGTCTCTCTCTCACTGTCCTTCTCTCTTTAAAAAAATGGCCAGAAAGGGAGAGAGAGACCATCAGAGAGAGAGAGAAATAGAGAATCAATTTTATTTAGTTTTTCATGTGATTTTCATTGCTCTGACACTTAGTGATGTACATGGGTGCTGGGGTTTGAACCCGTGTACTCGCACATGCCGGTCAAGCACCATAACCACTGAGCCACCACTGCAGCCCCCGTTTATTTTATTTTGATAGAAATCCTTGAGTTTTTTTTTTTCTTTTCTTCCTTAAAAGCACGGGACGTTTTCTAAGAGTCATGTGAATAATACTTAAAAAATCCACAGTTTACATGTGTCAAATCCTCTCCTATACATATAAACTAGTGTACAAAAATTGGTTTCTCCTCCAGAAAGAAGTCACTTCCCGCAAACAAAAAGTAATCAAGACTCAAAATTTGCTGCACAGAAAATACTTTAGTGAGAAAACTAAAATTTTAAAGTCACATTATTTATGAATACCATAACAGGAGCAATTATGGAAAGCTGTATACTATCAAATTCTCACTGTCTAGAGGAGCAAATAAAATTAAACAAAGACTTTCTATTTTCCTTCTCTTTTTAATTAATTTTTAAGAGAGAGAGATAGTTAATTTTATTTTTTATTCTGGTTTTTATTTTTGCTTCACTTAGCTGTGTATGTGGTGCTGGGAAATGAACCCAGGTAAGACTTTATATTTTCTGAAACATTTCTAGTTCACTCAATTTCTCCTTTCAGAAAAGGAAATGACTCCTGTTGGCCTAGAACAAAATTCTAATCATAAAAATTGCAGAATTTCAGTTGGAAGATTCATTGGAGCCTATAAGTACAGATAAAACTTTATAAATCCTTTCAATAAATTCTTTAAAAAAAACAACAACTTGTGGGGTTGAGGGTGTAGCTCAATGGAGGTGTAGCCTAGCATGTACTAGGCTCAGGTTCTATCCCTAGCAACACACACAGAAACAAGACCAATTTGCTATTTTCATGATTTCTTTGATAAATTGCTAGATGTTCTAAGGGACTTCCAATGACAACGCTAGAAGTACAAAGATGCTATTTATACATAGAACAAGTATCACAAGAAATAAAATAAGACAAACATTCCTGCAATGTTCTTTGTGCTGACCTGGAGGGCTGCATTTATGAGAAAAGGCAATGATATATGTCCTAGATTTGTAAAAATGAGTCCATCATCAAAAGCTTCAGGGTACATGTGAACGCAAAACACTAAAGCATGAAAAAAAAACATTAAAATGAATACATAAAATTTAATTCCAAACCTAAAAGCACTGGATCTGCACTTTCAGAGAAATCCAAAAGAGCATTCCCTTGTTTTTATTAGAACAGTTCTCAATTATGGGGCTATGTGTGTCACAGATAAGTTTTGGCCTGTGTTGAAAGTAATAATAATAAAAATAATAATAATACATATGTGTGTGTATGTGTGTGTATGTACATATACATACATACTGGGGGTTGAACCCAGGGGCACTTAACTACTGTGCCACATCCCCAGCCCCTTTTAAAAATATTTTTATTTTAAGACAGGGTCTCACTAAGTTACTCATGACCTCACTAATTTTCTGACGCTGGCTTTGAACTAGCAATCCTCTTGCATCTGCTTCCCGAGTTACTGTAATTACAGGAGTGCACCGCCACACCTGGCCCAGCCTGTTTTAAATATATTTTTTTAAAAAAAGTTTGCACTTTATTTGTTCATTTTTCCTAAATAAGTCCAACCCAATTCATAGAGATCCTCACTCACTAGCATTCCACTATGCTTTTCTTGAGTGGAAGAGAAAGTTCAAATGAGATTACTACTTGTTTCTAGAGAATCACACCTATTACACATGAACAAATTCATGTATTCATTGATTTAACAAATGCTTTTTAAGTTTCTAGAATGTTCCAGGTACTATACCAAGTGTTATAAATGCAAAGCTGATTAAAGCAAGAATCCTGTGGAGAGCCCATAGGTCTAGTGTAGAAGGCAAATACATAAAAATAATAATAATAATAATTGAAATCCAAAGGGATCAATGCTAATACAATTAAATATGAAGTGATGAGGAAGTACTAGAAAAAAAAAGTTTTCCTGTATAAGTCAAGGAAGATTTCACACAATTAGGTTAGTTGAACTAGGTGTTACAGGATTACTGGGAGTTTACTCAGAGACTGTCACATTTTTAAGTAAGAATAGATGGCTAGGTTTTTTTTTTTTTTTTTTTTTCAGAAAGCTCAACTTGAGGCTTAAGGTATAGCTCAGTAATAAAGTACTTGTTTAGAAAATGCAAGACAAGATCCTGGGTTCCACCCTCAAAACTGCACAAAAATAAATAAATAAATAAATAAGCAAGCAAACTGTTGATCTTATGGAGGATGTCTGGGAGAGGAGAGGAACTGGGAAACTGGAAGGTGGAATTCCAGTTAGGAGTGTTGTTGTTCTTGTTGTTGTTGTTTAAGAGAGAAGGACAGTGAGAGCGAGAGAAATCAATCTTTATTGAGTTTTTCACATGGCCCTTGTTGCTCCGACACTTGGTTGTGTATGTGGTGCTGGGGTTTGAATCTGGGGACTTGCGCACGCCAGGCAAGCTCTGTTACCATTGAGCCACCGCTCCAGACCCCCAGTTCAGAGTTTATTGTGAGTCAAGGCAAAAGATAGTGAAAACCAGCACCAAATAATGCCTATAAGAATGAAAAGGCTGAAACAGAGTCAAGTGTTCTTTAAGGGTCAGGATAATCAATAGAACGTGAGGACTGATTGGATTTAGGAGGTAAGGATGAGAAAAATTAGTCAAAAATGACCTCGACTGTATAGCCTGGACGATATAATAGGCATTACTATTAATAAGCAAGGAAAATTGGGTTTCAGGAAGAGAAGATAATGAGTTTTGTTTTGGACATTTTAGGCTTGAGATGTCCATGTGTCATTCAGGTAGAGATATTGTGTAAAGAGCTATATGCTATCTAATTTCAAAAATTTCATTCACGGGGTTGGGAATTTAGCTCAGTGGCAGATTGCTTGCCTAGCATGTGCAAGGTCCCGATTTCTGGCCTCAGCCTTGAAAGAAAAAAGAAAGAAATTAATCTGGATTATTAACATGGATTGAGTCACTGAGATGATATAGTCACTGCTATATAGGTTGTAGCCCAAAGCACAGGACTGGTTGAGATCACCCAAGAAAAGTGAAAACAAAAAGGGTCGAAGCCAGAACTCCAAAAAATACCAAGCCTTGGTCAGTGGGCAAAGCTGAGAAAAAGAAGGCACTAGGCAGACACAAAAAAGGAACGACCTTTGGAAAGGGTTTAAAGCAGAAGAAAGTTGTCGACAATATTACATGGCAAAGAAAATTAGAATTCGCACAGAAAAGAGGCCACTGGATTTGGCAAACGGAGTTATTAAATGATCTTGGAAGAATCTCTGTGGAATAGAAGCAGAAGCCAAGAATCCATTACGCTAGAAGACATAAAGGATATCCCCTGAAGATAAGGAAAGAGGATTTGAAACATAAAATATTACGGTACTACCGCCGCCCAGGGAAGTTCCTTCCGCCATGAACCACATGGCCCCTACAAATACGTTCGTGGTGGGGGAGGGGGCTGTACAGGAGAGGGAAGCCTCGGTGCTTTTGCAAGGATCCTCCATGCTGTTTGTCAAGTTAGTGTCTCTCAGACTCACCTTCCGTGTTCTGCTTCGTGATGCTTTTCGATTCGTGATTCTGGACCGCAAGTCTGCAAACCGCGTAACCTACTGACTCCTTCACGGCGAATTCCCTTTGCAGGCTGGTGCTAGAGGACGCTGTAGCGAGAGCGCGAGGCTGGAGGAAGGGAAGGCTCTAGTACTTCCTGTGGGTTCCCTGGTCACTTGGGTGCCACATGAGTACCTGCACGCTTCACCAAAATTGGGACTTTGGTTCCTGTTGGTCCCCATGGGTAGTGCTTCCAGATTCCATCTTAATGTGTTCCTTAAGAGAAAGCAAGCTGTCAGTGGTAATCCCAGTGGCCCTGGAGGCTGAAGCAGGAGGATCACAAATTCAAAGCCAGCCTTGCCTCGGCAATGTAGCAGGCCCTAAACAACTTTGGCAACCCTGTCTCAAAATTAAAAAAATAAAAAAACCGTGGGGGTGGTGGGGGTGGTGGTGTATGTGACTCGGTGATTAAGCGCCCCTGGGTTCTATCCTCAGTACCAAAAGAGGGAGACAAAGCTGAGAGTGGTGGCAAGCCTGTAATCTCAGCATCTAGGGAGGCTGTGGCAAGAGTATTACAAGTGTAAGGCCAGTCTCAGCAGCTTAGCAAGACCCTTATCTCCAAATTAAAAATAAAAAGGACTGGGGAAGGAGCTCAGTGGTAAAGCTGCCCTGGGTTCCATCCCAAGTACAAAAGAGGAAAGAAAGAAATGGGCACTCCACTGAAATATTGAGGGACTTTTTGTGTGAGAGACAGGATAATGCAGTGGTTAAGAATCCTGGCTCAGAACAGAGTAATTTTTTTTTCAAACCAGGTTTTAAATCCTTTATCTACCACCTATTAATTCTAGTATGATAAGTAAATCATTTGAACTTTCTGATTCTTACCATTATCATCAAAATCAGTATATTTCTTTAGTAAAATAGAAATCTAGGATTGTTAGATTTGAAACAATAGGAACAACAGCTACTTGCAACATTAGGAGTTTTATCTGTTTATTGAAACCACTTAAAAAGCTACATTTCTCCATGTGGAAAGAAATGTTTCAGCTTCTTGGCTGAGATAAAGGAAACAGAGGCCACAGGTAGATGCTATTGTTAGACATTTGATATTCTTCTAATAATGAGGAATATGGTTTGAACCCTTCTACTAATTGGTGGACTCATTTGGAAACAGAGAAATATTCCTGAATTTCATAAATTACATGTGCTGAAACAATCTGTTCCAGTGAATACTGAGTTAATCTACTTGCTTTCATCACAGATGAATTAAGAAAAAAAAAGCATCTGAAGAACTTTTCCTTAAGTTACTGGAATACACTCCACAGATGTCAAGAAAAAAATTGGGATGAGTACATCAGGATCTATCCTGAACATAAGAAACTATATTCATAGACATATGAGTGCTGGTTTTTCCATTACAAGAATCATTTGCATAGACTACTGAGGCACACAGAACAATTTGCCCCCTAAAGATTCTGCATTTCTTACTTGGGCATTAACCTTACAAAGGATGTTAAGGACCTCTACAAAGAAAACTATCAAACATTAAAAAAAGATATTACAGAAGAACTGAGTAGATGGAAAAACATTCCATGCTCAGGGTTAGGCAGAACCAATATAATAAAGATGGCCATTCTACCCAAAGCCCTATACAGATTCAATGCAATCCCCATTAAGATACCTATGGCATTCTTCAGAGATATAGAAAAAACAATTCTCAAGTTCATATGGAACAGCAGGAGACCCAGACTAGCCAAAACATTACTCTATAGAAAGGAAGAAATAGGGGGTATCTCAATTCCTGACCTGAAATTATACTACAGAGCTGTAGTAGCAAAAACAGCATGGTATTGGTATCAAAACAGAACCGAAGACCAGTGGAACCTAACAGAAGATCCTGAGGCAAACCCCCATATCCTTAACTATTTTATATTTGATAAAGGGGGCAAAAGTATAGTGTGGAAGAAAGATAGCCTGTTCAACAAATGGTGTTGGACAAACTGGACAGCCATTTGTAGACAACTGAAGCTGGATCCTTATCTTTCACCCTGCACAAAAATTAAATCAAAATGGATCAAAGACCTGGATATTAAGCCAACAACTTTAAACTTACTAGAAAAAGAAGTCGCGGAAACACTACAGCATATAGGAGTTGGCAGCTACTTCCTTAACAAAACTCCTATGGCTCAAACTGTAAAATAAAGAATAAATGAATGGGATGCAATTAAACTAAAAAGTTTCTGCACAGCCAAAGATCTAGTTAAGAGCATCAGGAGAGAACCTACAGAATGGGAGAAAACTTTTGCATGCTACACCTCGTACAGAGGGCTAATATCCAGAATATACACGGAACTAAAGAAACTAAAGTCCAAACTCACAAATAATCCAATCAATAAATGGGCTAAAGAACTCAAAAGGAACTTCTCTCCGGTGGAAGTCCAGAAAGCCCACAAATATATGAGAAAATGCTCTACATCATTAGCTATAAGGGAAATGCAAATCAAAACTTCAATGAGATACCACCTCACTCCT
>PVKS010054333.1:0-10104 GCA_004027875.1 Aplodontia rufa
AGAGGGTGTTGGGTAGTGAGTGTGGGAAGCTGCTCTCTTCCTAGAGGAGATGGCCCCTGAGTTGACTCTCAAAGATGTTCACAGGTCACCAGGTAGACAGGCAGGAGCCAGACTAGGGAGGTCACCATGAGCCATGACAGAGAGAGATGGACAGAGTTGATGGGTGTGGGGAACTCTAGAAGCCTTCCTCCACTGAAGTGTGAGTTTCAAGTTTGTGTTAGGTATCAGCACAGGTAGGTGATTTTAGACAAAACTGTACAGAATGGCATAATCCTGGAAATGTTGTTGGTCAGGGGAAGCAGCTTCCTTCTGCAGCGTGACCTTGAGGGTCAGGCAAGAGTAGGCATCTGAGAACATTCACTTGCTAGCTTGTAGCCCTGGGCAAGTTACTTGATCTCTCTGAACCTCAGTTTTTATCTGCAAAATGGGTATAACAACCTTCACTGAGTTCTGGTGAGGTGAATACATGTAAAACTTTCCTTACTTATTTAACAAAGTGTGCTCCAGGGTCTCTGGTCCTCTCTCCCAGGCAGAGTGGGGATATTGTTTGGATTCTTCTTATGCAGAGTGTGTGAGAGAGCTCCTGAGGGTCAACACACCAGGGTCTGATCCGTCTTCTGTAATTCCTGCCTTTGATCAAAGTGAAAGTGAACACCGGCAGCACTGAAACTGCCATCATTTCACATTTCTCCTATGAAATTCTTTTATATGAATATTTACTGAGTGCAATAACTGTATTAGCTTTAAGTGGTTTTAAAGAATAAGACTTTTAAATTAAAAATAAGAGAGGTCTATTTTGTTTCCAATGCTATAAAGGAGGAAAGACTGGCAATGCGAACATCATGTCCTTGAGAAGTCGAAGGAGACCAATAACAGCTTCCACCCTGGCCATGGGTGGAAGGTGTCATTTTGATTTTCATTTATCTCCCATAACAAGAGTAGACGTTTCTGTTCTTTGCGTGGTCAGAATGCTGCAGGGACACCATGGCTTACTCGTCTCCAACTTCTTCAGGATTTGGAGTAGTCTGCTTTTGTTTAAATTTTATGTCAGTCAACAAGAGAAGAGATCTTTGGGTGGCATCTGCTACATGCTAGGTACAAAAGGGATGGGGCAGAGTGCTTACAAGAATGGTCAAGGCACATGGCCTTCCTGGAAGAGTTCAGGATTTGGGTACAAGTAGGTCGGCATCCAGTTCCCACTCTCCGACCTCAGTTGGGGACCTCACGTCATCCAGAATTTTTTTCCTCTCCGGATATCCCTGAGGATGCCCAGTCCTCATTAATGACTTCAGTTGGATGTGTTTGCAATCTGCGGTTTTACTGGTCAAGTGCTCTGCTTTGCCACGCCTGCTTCCCTGGGCACTCCAGCTCTTGGCCACCCAGCCTGTGCCTAACACAGCCTCCCCCCGCCTCCCAAGCTTGCTCTCATGCTGTAGCACACATGCCACCGGCAGTGATCCAAGCTGGTCGTGCTTCTTGCTTCCGTGTCCTCCGCAGTGTGGCTCGCTGCCTGCACACTGTTTCTCCACTTCTCTTCCCATCTTGTTTCCCCAGCTAGATCCTTCCCACAGGACTCATCTGCACATCCCCTGGGAGAATCTTTCCCCATCCCTGGGGGGTGTCAGGGTTAGGTGCTCCTCCCCACTGTCCCCAGAGTCCAATGCTTAGTTCTCGGCAAGTCCCATGTAAGAGTGGTCACTCCACTCATTTCTCTCTTGCCTTACCGTCTTGGCAGTGTGAAGATGTGTAAGCACCCAGTGTCTCTTGAATGGATGATTGGCAGATAGGTGGCTTGGTAAACAGAAGATTTCATCTTTTTTTATTTGTGCATTATAGTTTTAAATAATGAAGGGATTTGTTGTTACATACTCATACATGCACACGTATGACAATATAATTTGGTCCCGTTCCTTTCCTTTCCCATCACTCCCTACCCAAGTCCACCCTCTCCCCAGTCTCTTATCTCTACTGATCTCTCCTATATTACACACACACACACACACACACACACACAATTGTTTTGGTATTTTCCAGTTTTAAATGCCTGTGTACTATTTAACATCTCAGAGGTGCAAAGTCTGTCATGCAGTATTTACAACCCCCTTTTCCCTCTGCTTCCTTCTCCCTTCTTCTTCCCCTCACTCATCCCCCACAAGTAACTAGACGTCCCCCAGACAGTAAGTTACTCCAAGTGTGATGGGACTGTTACACAAACTGGACTTTCTCTCACCCTTTCTTTTGTTGTACTATAGCTTCCACATATGAGAGAAAACATTCGAACTTTGAGTTTCTGATTTTTGGCTAATTTCACTTAGCATAATTTTCTCCATTTCTGTCCATTTACCAGCAAAAGACATGATTTCACTTTTTTAAATAGATGAGTAGAACTCCATTTTGTGTGTACATGCACATACACATATATAGCACAATTTCTTGATCCATTCCTCCAGTGATGGGCATCCAGGTTGAGTCCATAATTTAGCTACTGTGAATTGTGCTACTATAAATATTTATGCAGATGTGTCACCGTAACATGTCAATTTTATTTCTTCTGGGAAAATACTCAAAAGTGGGATAGCTTTGTGATACAATAAAAAAAATCCATCCCTAAGTTTTCGAGGAGTCTCCATACTGCTTTTCAAGTAGTTGTACTAGACTGTAATCCCACCAACAATGTATAAGGGTTCCTTCCTCCCCACAGCCTCTCCAGCATTTGTTGTTGTTTTTATTCTTCATCTTTGCCATTCTGACTGGAGAGAGGTGAAATCTTAATGTGTTTTAATTTGCGTTTCTCTGATTGCTAAAGATGTTGAACATTTTTTTCATATTATTTATTGGTCTTTTGTGTTTCTTCTGTTGAGAAGTGTCTGTTTTAGTTCCTTTGCCCTTTCATTGATTGGGTTGTTTGTGGTTTTGATATTAAGTTTTTTAGTTCTTTGTATATTCTGGATATCAGTCCTCATCAGAAGAGTAGCTGGCCATGATTTTCTCCCATACTTAGTCTCTCTCTTCACGTTTCTTAACTAATTCCTTAACTGTGCAGAAACTTTTTAGTTTAATGGCGTCCCACTTACTGATTCTTGATTTTAATTCTTACACTATGGGAGTCTTGCTAAGGAAGTCAGTGCCAGCTCCTATGAGGTGGAATGTTGATCCCATTTTTTCTTCTAACAGTTTTAAGGTATCCGGTTTAATTCCCATATCCTGGATTCATTTTGATTTGAGTTTTGTGCAGGGTGAGGGATAAGGATCTAATTTCATTTTCTGTCTTTCCTCAAAGATATATTTTTGCCCGCCTTTGTGAATATCAGATGGCTAAAGATTTGTGGAAGGGGAAGGGTGGGATAAGGGAGGGTAATTGGGGGGGCACGCCTGGGGATAATTGCAATATCCAGAATATATACACATTTTATATTATTTTGTTAAAATCTTGTAAGGTTGTTCAAAAATAAAAAAAATAAAGATTTGTGGATTTGTCTCTGTGTCTTCTATTCTATTCCATTGGTCCTCACATCTGTTTCGATACCAGTACTATGCTGGTTTTGTTACTACAGCTCCATAGTATCGTTTCGGGTAAAGGTATTATGATACCTCCTGCTTCTTTGTTTGTTTGTTTGTTTTTTGTTTGTTTTTGTTTTGTTTTGTTTTTTGCTTAGTATTGCTTTGGCTATTCTGAGTCTCTTTTTCTTCCAAATGAATCTCAGAATTGATTTTTCTGTCTGTGAAGAATGTCGTTGGTATCTTGATGGGGATGGCATTGAATCTGTAAAGTGCTTTTGGCAGAATCGCCATTTTAACTATATTGATTCTGCCTATTCAAGAACATGGGATGTCTTTCCATTTTTCTCGGGTCTTCAATTTCTTTCTTCAAAGTTATATAATTTTCATTGTAGAGGTCTTTTACTTCCTTGAGTAGATTAATTCCCAAGTTTTTTTTTTTTTTTTAGTTTATTGTGAAAGGGATAGATTCCCTGATTTCTTTTTCAGCCAAATCTCTGTTGGAGTTTGGGTATTGATCTTGTATCCTGCAACTTTGTTAAATTCACTTATAATCTCTAGAAGAAAGACTTAATTTTTGAATGACACCAAAAAACTTCACCGACTATGTAGAAATTCACCACGAAATCTAAGGTGCCAAAGAGAGGACTGTGTTAAGGGAATCAAAGAAAACAGGGCATAAGGCTGCCAGGTCTCTTTGGTGTGCAAAACTCCCACTTAAATGCTCAAAATTTCCAATGTCAAATTTTTATTTTAATGTCATTTTTACTAACTCTTAATCAGTGTTCAGTTTTTACCATAAATGTCATTATGCCCTTTTCATTATTTTGGAAATGCATTCTTTCAAGTCTGGAGGGCAAAATTTTTAATGGGTAATTATTTTGGTCTATTTCCTTTGGCCAGAGTTTCTTGATGCTGGGATGTGTATACTTTCTGGAGATTTGTTTAGCATTATGTTTAACACAACTTTAAACATCATATTATTCTGAATGCCAGCCCAAAGATATTTTCTTTGTTCTCTTACTCTTTACCCATCCATATGCATAATTTCTGCATAAATGCAATCAGGTTGCATGCGATTTCTTAATGTTATTTGATAAACACTTGCGTGTTTCCACATAGTCATCATATTAACTGCTTATAACAGCTGCAAATACCCCAGTGTGGTGCTATGACAGTGCTTATTTAATCATTCCGCTAATGTTGGGTGTCGAGGTCAGGTTCAAGTTGCTGTCATCATTCATGCCATCCCTCTAACCACTTTTGCAATGTTTCCCGCAAGTTGAAGACTGGACTTCAGAGGCCATGTGGGAAAAGAAATAAATGTTTGGGATTCAGAGAAATGCAGTTGCAAATCCTAACTCTTCCTCTTGCTACCTACCTGGCCTTGAGCATTATACTTAAATTCCCTGAATCCCACTTCCCCCATCTAAGAACTGGGAAGAATAATGTGTCTCACAGGTTGGATTAGATAAACTATAGTTCGGAAGAGCCTGGCACACACAGGAGCATAATAAACGCCAGTCCCTTCCTGTGTTCTCCGAGGACAGCAGGTCAGGGTTCAAATTCCACTGCTGCTGTTTTGTTCTATTTTGAGATATCAGAGATCGAACTCAGGGGCACTGAGCTACATCCCCAGACCTTTTTCAAGTTTTTATTTTGAAGTAGGGTCTTGTCTCACAAGGTTGCTCAGGTGGCTTCACATTTACAATTCTCCTGCTTTAGCCTCCTGAGTAGCTGGGATTACAAGTATCTGGCCTATGTTTTGTATAACACTGATCAAGAGCCTTAATTTCTCAGAGCCCCAACTTCTGCATGTGTGGATAATTATGTCCATTGCAAATCACAGCACCTGCATCACAGGTGAGAGGTAAAATGATAATGCATGTGAAGAATACTTTCAACTCTATGTGACCACTCCAGGACCCAAGTAAAGCTCATTGTATTCCTCATCTCCCATACATTGATCATGGTCTTGAATTTTGTGCTAAGATTCTGAAATCATATAAAAGATCAGAGAAAAGAGAAGCGATTGATTAATGATATAGGGTAGCAGGAAGGAGCTTAGGACATGTGCCATGCATTTGTCACCCCTCCCCAATGCAACGGTTACTACAAATGTGTAATTGTTATCTTGGGATTTTCCAATGCTACCTGTTGTCTCTTGGCAATTGTTATTGTTAAATGTCAAACTCTTTGGATAAGCAGCATCATCAACCAGAGGTGAAAGCATTTGGGTTTCACAGCCGTGGTTTTTGATTCTGCACCTTTAATTTCCCAAGTGAATGAAGATTTTTGTTGTTATTGTTATGCTTTAAAGAACATTGGTCCCTACATGTTGCTGCCACTGATAGCAACAAGAGTGTAGTCCAATGCCTTGAAGAACTGGGCAATTAACTTTGGAAAATGACCCCCAACAGAAGGACACGAGTGGCCTCCAGGAGGGCGAGTGTGACCAGAGCCAGCATTTGGAATCCTGCCCAGGGTTTTTTGTTTCTTATTTTTGTGAGACTTTGACTCCCAGCCAGATATTTCCCTTGATCTCACTACCGGAGAACGGGATTGCAAGCCAGCCCCCTTCCTCATCCAAATGCTAAGACAAGCCTAAGGATGGACGAGGAACCACAGCTAGATGTGTCCTCAGCAGGCTGGGCATGGGTGGACCACTCCCCCTTCCTGCATTCAGACACAGCAGCAGGAAACCCTGCAGTTCCGGGGAGGTGGAGACCACGCTAACAAATCTTCTATGCTTCGCACGGTGCCCAGGGTATGACAGATCATCCACGGACTTGGAGCGCAAAGTGTTCTGTTCAGCGTGTGGGCCACAGGCCACAGCAGGCTTGCATGATGCCTGTCATTGAGCTCTGATAGGCCAGACAAGGAGAGCAAGAGTTTTAAAAATACTACAGCAATTTGACAGTAGAGGGGACACCCTAGTAGATATGACCCCTGCATTCACCCTACTGGCTGAGATAGAGAGCTGTTCAAAGGCTACCAAATTCACATGGCCAGTGGCCACGGGTCAAAGGCTAGAGGAGCACATGTTTGGAGAACTGTGGTCTGGAGTGCTGTGACATGCGTCTGATTCAGAGGCCAGCTCCCTTCTCCAAGGATGCTCCAGAATATTAATGATCTAACCCCATCGGTTATTGAGGAGTTTCTATGGGCTTCTTGCATAATGATGTGAAAGGTGTTGCTAACCCTTTACAGATGCAAATTCAACAGTGCCCAAGGTCACACTGCTAGTCCACGCAGCAGTGCCTTCCTGGACTTGGGTCCACAACACACTGTACTGCTATACTGTTGAGTGACAGCTGGGTCTTGTTGTGCCCTGGAGGAGACTCAGTGCCTCAGAGAACCCCAGACTCCTTCTAACTTCTCCCTCCCTCTTCTTCCTCCTTCTCCTCCTCCTCCCCCTCTTCTCAGAGAAAGGCCCCATCTGAGAGGAGGTAGAGAAAGCCCTTCAGAGCCATGGGAGCGTTCCATGCACAGAATGATTAAAACTTGGAACACCCGAAGGGCACTTTTAATTGCATTTGGAGATAGAAAAGTGGTGCATATGCCTACATGATAAGGGAATTCAAGCAGTTAACTCTTAAAGAAGTGAAATAACCATAATATGTAGACATCTTCCTGTCTAGAAACAGTGATTTCTTAAGTGAGGTCAGAGGGAATGGCCATTAAAACATTATATGTGTGTGTGTGTGTGTGTGTGTGTGTGCATGCGCGCGAGTGCATACACATACATGTACACACACATAAAAAAATCAACCAACCAAACAATAACAGAGTCTTAGTGGAGTAATTCTAACTGAAAACAATTTCAGAGTCATGGGTACTTCTAAAATTCTCAGCCTTAAAAGTACAAATAGGGCCTGGATTAAAGAAAGTAATTTCCCAGTCTTGAGCACTAGAGAAAGGGAAAGAAATTGTTGTTTAACAAGATTCTGAAAACCAAAGGAGATGGCAAGACAGGAAATGAGCTGTAAGCCTGAAGGAAGAACAAGTCTAAGTTAAGTGCAAGACTGAGCCCAGGGTTGATGTTCTTGGAAAATAGCCTTCCCAATTGTCTGGAATTGTCCAGGAAAATAGGGAGAGAGGGGGCAAGGGGAGATCTGTTTGTGTTCATTTTAATGAAAGACAACGGACAGGGAAGTAGGCTGAAATCTGAACAGGGGGCTGGTAAGTTTCATGGCTCCATGAAACTCAAGGTTGCTTCTTCACTAGACACGGGCGCCATCTTGCTGCCCCAGAAAACTCCAATTCTTTCAAGACAGCAGCTGTTTTTGGTTTCCATGACATCCATCATCTATGTCTAACGGAGTTTGAGGAACACAGTATATAGTAATATGAAAACCTGTGATAAAAGGAATAAAAAGGGTGAGCTTGACATCTCAGGTCTTGATCTATAATAATGACCTTGGGAGATGCTTATAAATCTGTACTGTGATTGAGAAAAAACAAGTAAAATTTAAAATGCCCACCGGATGCTCACAAAGGGAGAAGGGAGGAAGTGAAAGAGTGCAGCGTCCTCCCATAGGAAGGACACACTAGGCCTTACTTCAGCCTTACTTCAACTTGGGGAGGGCCTGGTGTTACAAAAGAAACAGGCTCAGCAAGGTCCTAGGCCACCCTCCGTGTTGCTCTGTTGCTCTATGAATGTCACCTCTCAGCCCAGCTGGCTTGCAGGCCTGGATGAGGCCAGTCAATTCCACTGAGACAGCCAGGCTATTTTGCCCAATTGTCAACAGGCGCAATGGGTGGTGAATACTGAAAGCTACCCAGAGCCCAAGTGTAGAGGTGGTCAGGGGTACAACTGGACTCATCCACGACGCCTCACATTGCTGTGTATTTCAGACCTCTCCGAAGCCTCGGGTTTCAAAGACATCCTCCGCCCAGTCTCTTCTCCCTCCCATGCTGCATCCTGAACATAATATTTTGAAAACATAGATCAAGTCATATCACTCCTCTGATGTGGGCCTTAAAGTCTTCTGCCTTAGGCTATCTGGTGACAGCATACTGCACCCCAAGTCAAATTCCAGATTGTTAGAGTGACCTCCAAGGCCTCCAGGGATCTTCCAGCTTCACACATTTTAGGGTCCAGTACCCCAGCCTCATTTATGCTTTTCTAATAAATTAAGCTCTTCTCCTACGGCAGGGCCTTTGTGCTTGCTGAATGGGGCCACTTAGCTAGCTATAGGCCTTGGGCATTGCCTACCCTTTCTGTGCCTCAATTTTGTCCCTCATAAAAAGGGGATAAGAATGGGTTCCTTACTTCGGTGAGCTATTGAGAGGGTCAAATGAGGCAGTACCAGTGAAACGCTTAGAATAGGACATTCATGTAATCAGTGCACAACAATTTTTTTCTGTTTTCTAATTATCGTCATCTTCTTCTTCTTCTTCCTGCAACCTGGGAAACTGTGGCCAGAGTCTTGTATGGCCAGCTCCCTATTATTCAGGTCTCAGGACAAATGTCCCCTCCTTCAAGGGTCTTTCCTAATCAGCTCACCTAAAGCGACCTACCCACAGCAATCATTTTCCATCTTCTCATCGCCTGATTGTTTTCTGGTATCACTTTTCATCACTTGAGTAATTCTGCAAAATCATCAGCTTCAAGTTTCTCTGCCTCCAGTACCTGTCACTGGGAGGTAACCTCGTCCACAGCACGAATTTTGTCTCCTCTTTCTCAAGTCCTAGAACAGGACCTGATACACACTGAATGGAGGATCCACCATTTTAATTCTACTCAAACCCAAGGTGTGCTCCTTGAATAGTCAGAAACAGGGGCTGGAGCAGTGGCTCAGCAATTACAGCACTTGATTCGCATGTGTGAGTACGTGGGTTTGAACCCCAGCACCACGTACACAATGAAGTGTTGGAGCAACAAAAGACATATGAAAAACTAAATAAAATTGATTTGAGAGAGAGAGAAAGAAAGAGAGAAGAAAGAAAGAAAGAAACAGAAAGCCATTGATGAAACCCAAATCCCATAGTTGACTTGAAATCCAGGAGTCCTTTCTGTAGGACCATCACTGCCCTTGACATCAGAGACTAAATGCCTGCAGTCTTTCTCCAAGGACTTGTTGTTCTCATTTGCAATTCACAAACAACCCTGAAGGTGAGGGCAGGTGTAGGGTGTCAGCAACTTTATTTGATAAATGTTCCTTATCCGGAAAATGAGAGAAGTAAGCGTGACTTCCAAGCACTTACCAACTTAAGCATTCTAAGAAGGAATACAGAAAAAAATAACTTCAAATTCCACATATAAAATATTTTAAAATACCATACTATAAATAAGGAAATGGAAACAAAATATGAGAGAGATAGATAGAGGCTGCCCCAGGCCTACCTGCCTGTTAGCGTGGGATAGGTTTGGTTTTGTCTTGGTGCTCCATTTAAAACACTCATTCAGATCTGGAATGGCAAAACCGCCTGTTTCATCTTTCTTGTTTAGTAGTGCTTTGGCAATTCTTGGTTTTTTGTTGTTCCAAATGAATTTGAGAATTGCTTTTTCTATGTCTTTAAAGAACGACATAGGTATCTTTATAGGGATAGCATTAAATCTATATAAAGCTTTTGGTAGAATGGCCATTTTTATTATATTAA
>PVKS010054334.1:0-10099 GCA_004027875.1 Aplodontia rufa
CATAGCAATAACTGTAAGGTATGAAGGAAATGAAGAGAATAAATGCAGAAGACAGGTGGCCCAACAGTAGCACAGGTTTATTTAGGACAAACCTGTAGAGGGGCACACAGTGAAGACTGAGACCTACCTTCTACTTACAGCCTAGGGAGATAAAGGGGAATGAGGGAGTGGAGAAATTTTTGTGGATAGGTCATTGCTAGGGATTTTTAAGGACAAGTCCTTTTAGTCATCACCTCCATTCTTTCAGGTGGTTACAGTCCCATGTCAAACTAGGTTTTTTCATGATTTTCATCCCTGTCTCCTTTCTTTGTCAGAGGATGAAGTATCCTTAGGGGTTTCTTTGCATGATAATGGAGTATTATCTGGGGTTCCCTATCAGGTTGAGTCAGTGACTGAGACAATTCTTGTTCCAAGATGAAGCATATGTTTCAAAATGGTATTGCTTGTGTCAAGTTCTACCTAAAAATTACATTACTAGAATGGAGGGATGAATGAAGGGAGGGAAAGGGGAAATATTGAAGTCAGAACTGAAGCAAACTATATTCCATGCTTGCAAACTTATGTTTAAATGAACCCCAATGTCATGTATAAATTAAAAGAGATAATAAAAACTACTGAATTATAATGAAACTTCTGAAATTTTCATTTATTATAGACTTCCATTTAACTATGCTATACCTTGACTAGATAAAATAGAAACTCTCAGTGGAAATGGATAATATGGCTTTCAATACAAGACGATATTTTCAAGGACTGAAACCTACACTTTAAGATCTGATTAACAAATTGGTGATTACCACCTTCCTTCCTCTCTCTAACATCCCAAAGGTGCCTGTTCACAAACCTGGAAAAATGGCATTTAGTGGAAGATTATGACAATTATAATGTTTTATTTTATCCATTAAATTTCTCCATGCACAATACCCAACATCATTGACATTATGAATCCCTTTTATAAGTAAGTAAGATTTGATTATATGTTTCATTCAGTGCCTTTTCAACAAACTTCTCTCTTTGCTTTTACCCCCAAAACATAAAATACTTGTGTGTACACCTAGAGTGAACCCAATAATAAACCCAATTGCTTTGAACACATTGTATTTCATCAAACTTCCATCAGCAGTAGAGGTATGAACTTAAATTGATGACATCCTCCAAAAATTATTTCATCACATTCATTAAGATTATGTCAGTCAGGTACCACAGAATATGATTGTTATCCCAGTATCTCAGCAGTCTGAGGCAGAAGAATCACAAGATCAAAGTCAACCTTAGCAACTTAGTGAGACCCTAAATAGCTTAGTGAGACCCTGACTCAAAATTTAAAAAAAAAAGAGCTAGGATGTGGCTTGATGGTTTGGTGCTGCTGGGTTCACTCCCTGGTACTCCCCTCACCTCCACTAAAAAGAAAAGAAAGAACATAGGAGTCTGAAAGCCTTTATTTTGGGGCAAGGTGCAATTTATGCCTCATTTACAAACTTGAATATCACTGATGCTTCTACATTAAAAATTAGCCCACCTTTACAATTATGGCCTGCTCAAATCAAAAGAATCCCTAGAGACACATTCAGCTCTTGAGCCCACCAGGAAAAAAAGAGAGCTCCATCTGCCCTCCAGGAACAGCCATGAAGTTCCTCTCAAGCACCTTCCTTCCAGTTGCCTTCTTGTGGCTGCTCCTAGAGGTGGCTACTGCCTTCCCTGCCTCAGAACTTCCGAGAGATCTGAAGGATGTTGTCACTTCAAATAAGCCAACCCATACCAGTTCGGAAAAAAATGCAGAACAGATATCCTACCTCACCAAGGAAGTCTTCAAACTGAGAAAAGAGCTGCGTGAAAATGATGAAAGCTGCCTCAAGAACGAGGTGGCAGTGTCTGAAAACAATCTGAACCTCCCCAGGATGACTGAGAAAGACAGGTGCTTCCAAGTTGGATACAATTGAGACAAATGCCTTTTGAAAATCACCTCTGGGCTTCTGGAGTTTCAGATCTACCTGAAGTACATCCAGAACAAGTTTCAGGATAGCCAGGGCAGTGACAGAGCCAGAGATGTGCAGTTTTAGTATCAAAGCCCTGACTGAGATCCTGAAACAAGATGTGAAGAATCCAGATAAAATTGTCTTCCCTAGCCCAACTGCAAATGCCAGCCTGTTGGAGAAGCTGGAGTCACAGAATGAATGGCAGAAGATCATGACCATGCAACTCGTCCTCAGCGGCTTTGAGGAATTCCGCAGTTCAGCCTGAGGGCTATTCAAAAAGCATAGAGTGGGCAGCTAAGCTTACCAGTTCATGGGCATTCCTTCCAATGGTCAGAAAACATTTCCTGTCCAGTGGGTACCTCATTAAGTTGTTCTCTGTGAAGAACTGACAGTATGAGCATTAGGACACTATTTTAATTATTTATAACTTATTGATAATTTAAATGAGATTTGAGTTAATTTATATGTGATTGATATTTATAATTTCATGAAGTGTCATTTGAAATATTATATGTAATGGTTTTGAAATGATAATATAAATGTCTAGGCAGTATTGAATATCCTGCTTCAGAGCCAAATCATTTCTTGGAATGTATAAGTTTACCTCAATAAATTGATAATTTATATGCTTTTAAAGAAAAAAAAAGAATCCCTAGAATCTCTAAGAATTAAAATCAAACACACTGCCCACTGTGATTTCAAACTATTCTTTACTCTGTAAGCTTTGTAACAATACTTTTATTCCTGTTGGAATCTTTGGACAAATGATAAGATACATAAATCTCCTAAGAGATGAGAGAAACAAAATATACATATGAAGATAGAAAGAGGAAGAGATGGTAAGGGACAGTACTGGGTTCTGAAGTAGACCAAATTCTATTCCATGCTTTCAAAATTATTTCAGAATAAGCCCTAAGATTATGTATGAGTTTGTCCAGGCTGTAGTGAGGCCCAAGGATGCATCCTTGCTCAAAGAAAAGAAAATCTCCTCTCAAATAGACTCAGTGAATATATTTTGATGACAAATTTGAACCTAGCACTTAGCAAGAAATAACCCTCACAAGATTTTCTTCATGTACTGAGAACAGTTGACTCACAGGACATTACTTCTTTGGGGGATCAGGAAATTCAGTTGGGGGACCAAAATAACATTCTCTGACATGTGGTTTCTCTGTACTCTGGATAGGACTCAATCCTCATTTCTGTTTCTAGTTGAACTTTATTTCCTTTTGTTGGCATAAAAGCCCACTCTTGTCAAAACCTTCTCATTGTGCTTTTTGACCTTTGATGATTTCCTAGGTTAATACTCATTGGATAGATGTAATCATATTTTATTTAATGAAATGTAGTGAATATACTGAGCTTACTGAAATAAGTATTAATCAGTAATGTGGGAAACAACTGCATCAATATTAGTTTTTATTCTCACAATAGGTAGCGTATGACAAAATTATACTTGGCATTGACACAGGCAAACATTTTCTCTTCAAATCTGGAGGTCAATACTCACAGAAAAAATCAGAAAGGACACTAATGACTTGAAAAGCCTGAGCATTGTCTGTGATTGAAAGAGGTAGTTACTCATTTGTGATGATACCCACAGACACTGCACTGAATTAGACTGTTGTAACTCTATTCAAAGGCCACTGATGACACCTATATCTTTAAAAAAAATTACCCATTTTCTTCTTCCTTTTAGGTGTTACATCCATAACAAAGCACAAATGTGACTGATATTCACATGGTCTATACACAAGTGTTTTTATTTTTATACCTAGTTTTATATATATATATATATATATATATATATATATATATATATATGTGTGTGTGTGTGTGTGTGTGTGTGTGTGTGTGTGTGTGTGTGTAACCGATCTTCAAACTTGTAGATTTTTCCAAAAATGAGCTGTCTAGTTGCTGGCTGTGTGAGTTGCTGAAATGATTCACTAAATGTACTTCAAATTTTCAGAGTGCAAGAGTGCAAGACATCTTGCTAAGTGCTGAGCATATAGGCCATCAAGAAACTTGAATTTTTATGAGGCATCAGATCATCAAAGGAGGCAAGGACTATCCTAACCATGTATCTGGATTGTTCTCATTTACAGAAAGACAGAGAATCCTGAACACCTGTATTTTTCCAGTCTTGCTTCTCAAATTTGCCCATCATTTTACAGAATATATTTTTGACTGTGCTATGTGTTTGGGAAGGTAGAAGCCCACAGTGCTGGAGATGGATAGACCCTTGCTTGTGGTTCTCCAAAGGATACTTGTGATGACAGGTTGGGAAACTTGCACCTCACCACAAAGAAGATGTACTTGGGACTTGGAGGGACACCCACATTTCAAGCAGAGATACCCACCGTTGGAAGTTCCACACTCTCAAGGACCACTAAAGCAGATTCTAATTTAATTTGAAAAATCTTCCCATGATCATAAGAGGAGGTTGTGGATGCAGCTGGGAAGGCAAGGACTAGTGGAAGCAGCTTACCTGAATAAAACAGCAATGTGAATCTGGAAAGCATGAGGAAAATTATTTCAACAAGTAAAGTGGGAGCTCCCAGAATATCTGGTTTCCATGCCAGCCAAAATCCATTCCCAGCAGCAACAAAGCAGAATAATCCACACTAATGCAGATAACTGCTACTCACAGAAGATGGCTGTAGACTGCGTTCAGGGGAGAAAAATGGCATGTGCATCACCAAAAGCCTGTCTTTAGGCAGGGGATACAAACACAGCACCTCATGCTACCTGGGCAACAGGACATGAGGGAATATTTAGCATTTCTTAGGTCCTCACGCTTGCCTTTTGACATAGTCTAGTGGTGCTTTTGTGGATATCTCCATTCATATTTATGGATATCTCTATGAATATAGATAGTTTCAGGTTTCATACTGTAGTCTGACTTGTCCACCGAATACTTGCCAATACAGTTTTAAGAGGTTCACTAGTTGTCTGTTATCCTTCACACTGACTTCCCTACATACATTGACAGAAACATCATTCCTGCTACCAGACTATAGTGAAACAGTTGAATTCACCATGGTTAATTCCAAGTACTTTATTTTAAACTCACAGAAATTTTGGGTAAGAAATATTTTAGTCACTAAAAACATTTTTAATTATCAAAATAGAAACTGCATTCAATAGCCAGGCATAATGGTGCACAACTGCAATCTTTGCATCTCAGGAGACTGAAGCAGGAGAATGACAAGTTCAAAGCCAACCTCAGCATCTCAGTGATCCCCTAAGAAAATTAGTGAGACACTATCTCAAATTTTTAAAAAGAGGAGGGGATGTGACTCAGTAGTTAACCACCTCTAGATACAATCCTTACATGATGTGATACACACACACTAATATGAACACCAAGGTTCTTGACTTATAAATATGGCTATGATATGTACAGTCATCAGTGTGTCCTTTGAAAGAACCCCAGTGTCCCAAAACATTCCCTCCAGTCCTTGCAGTGGCCTTATTGTATGGGAATAAATCTGGGAAGTTTATTTTCACAAAATAGAATATTTGACCTCTTGCCACATGTGTTTTGACTTTGCTGGCCAAGTTTGTCTAGTGTGTCACAAAAAAGACATTCTTGCACCATATAGATGTGCTGGAACATACAATCCAAAAATAGGAGATGGATAGTCCCTCAGGCCATGACTATCCTTGAGTTGTGTACTCAGAATCTCTAAGAAATCTCTGTAAATGTTTGGCACTGAAGTTGTGACCAGGGTGTGAGAAAAATGAATGAGGACCTGGAAAGCCATCTGAGTTGCAGGCAGAGTTTCCCAGAGCTAGAAGTCTACACATTACTAGCATGATTTGTGAAATACTGTAGGCAATTTGGAATGAGTTTAGCATGGCCTGATTAAGAGAAGCTCAGACACAACCTGGAATGCAGATGCCATGGAACTGCTTTGTCCAAGTGAAATAGCAATGAAAAGATAGGGAATATGGAAGCAGAGGTAATGTCAACTGCACTAATGAAATAATAATGCAAAGATGGGGAATCGTGATGCAGAGGCTGTGTGAACTGTTTTACCCTAATGAAATAACAATGCAAAGATGGGGAATCTTTTTGTTTATTTGATAAACATGGTCTTACAATTAGAAGGGATTCATCATTAAACAATCAAGAACAAAAGTGTAATGACATAACAAGCCAATACTAGTGCCAGACCATAGTCCCCCCCCGCACTTGGGTTACCCATGGTTCCATGATTCCCCCTACTTAAGCCCCAAATTAATTGGACTTCTCCTGGAGGTCAGAGGTTCCTCTCTGATTAGATCCCCCCCTACTACCTGCCTCTGGTCTCCTTGATGTCCTTCCTATTCCCTTCCCCCCTCTCTGTCCCCCTTGCTATGTCCCCCAGGAACCTAGGCAAGCTTCCCCATGATCATGTAAAAAATCATGCATGTTGAGGTAATTGTTAGGTTTGCCATCTATCATACTGTTTCTGCTTGTATTCTAGGTTCCACAAATGAAAGAAAACATTTGGACCTTGAGTCTCTGAGTTTGGGATACTTCACTTAGCAAAATTTTTTTCCATCTCCATCCATTTGGCTGCAAATGACATAATAGCATTTTTTCTAATAGTACTATTCCAATGTGTATATGATTCAAAGTTTTTGAATCCACTCATCGAGTGAGGGGCATCTGGGTTGGTTCCATAATTTAGATATAGTAAACTGAGCTGCTATAAACATTGATGAAGCTCTATCTGTATGGTAAGCTGATTCTAGCTCTTTTGGGAAGATACACAGCAGTGAGTTCCCTGGGACAAAAAGTGTTTCCAGCCCTAATTTTTTGAGGAGTCTCCACACTGCTTTCCAGAGTGGCTGTACCAGTTTGCAGTTCCACCAGCAATGTAACAGTGGTCGTCTTTTCCCACAGCCCCTCCAGCATCTGTCATTTTTTTGTATTATTCATTTCTGCCACTCTGACTGGAGTGAGGTGTAATCTCAGTGGGGTTTTGATTTGCATTTCTCTTATTGCTAGTGATGTAGAGCATTTTCTTATGTTTATGGGCATTTTGGACTTCCTCCATTGAGAAGCTTCTTTTTAGTTCCATAGCCCATTTAATTATTGGATTATTTGTGATTTGGGCATTTAATTTTTGGAGTTCTTTGTATTCTGGATATTAGCCCTCTGTCTGAGGTGTAGCAGGCAAAAATTTTCTCCCATTCTGTAGGTCCTCTCTTGAGACTCTTGACTAAATCTTTAGCTGTGCAAAGGCTTTTTAGTTTAATTGCATCTCATGCATTTATCCTTGATTTTACTGCTTGCACCTTGGGAGTCCTGTTAATGAAGGCTGTGTCGACCCCTATGACATGTAATGTTGGTCCTACTTCTTTTTCAAGCAATTGTAGAGTTGCTGGTTTGATATCCATATCCTTGAACCATTTCTATTTAATTTTTGTGTAGGATGAAAGGTAAGGATCCAATTTCAGTTGTCTACATATGGCTGTCCAATTTGTCCAACACCATTTGTTGAAAAGGTTATCATTCCTCCACACTATGCTTTTGCCCCTTTTATCAAATATGAGGGTTCAGATCAGAATCCTATATTCTATTTTATTGGTCTTCCATTCTGTTTTGATACCAATACCATGCTGTTTTTGTTACTATACGTTGTAGTGTAATTTCAGGTCAGGGATTGAGATGCCACCTGCCTCCTCCTTCTTGCTGAGTAATGTTTTGGCTATTCTGGGCCTTCTGTTTTTCCATACAAATTTGAGTATTGCTTTTTCAGTCTTTCTCCATTGAGGACAATGTTGGCTATGGTTCTGTCATAAAGGGATCTTACATAGTTAAAATATTTTCCTTTGATCCCTATTCTCTCTAGGGTTTTGAGCATAAACAAATGTTGAATTTTATCAAAGACCTTTTCTGCATTGATTGAGATGATTATATGATTTTTATTTTTAATTCTGTTTATGTGATGAATTACATTTATTAATTTGCAAATGTTGAACCAGCCCTGCTTTCCTGGGATGAAGCCCAATTGATTATGTTGTATTATCTTTTTAAATGTACTTTTGGATCCAAATAGCTAGAATTTTATTAAAGACTTTTGCATCTATGTTCATCAGGGAAACTGGTCTATAGTTTTCTATACTTGATATGCCTTTATTAGATTTTGTTTTCAGTGTGATAGTTGCTTCTTAAAAGTGTTTGGTAGTGATCTGACCCTTTCAATTTCATTGAAAAGCTTATAAAGGATCAATGTTAATTCTTCTGTAAAAATTTGGTAGAATTCTGCTGTGAATCCCTCAGGTCCAGGACTTTTCTTTTTTGAAAGGCCTTTTATTGCTGCTTCGATTTCAGAACCTGAAATAGGTTGGTTTTGATTTTGATTCCTGTGTTAAACTGGGGTTGTCATATGTGGTCAAGTAAAAGATGGGGAATCTTGAGGAAAATATTTGAAAAGGAAGATGAGGAGCCATGGCATAGATAGATACCATGGCAGCCTGGGGGCATTCATGGCAATCAGAAAGTGGAACAATTCACAGAAATGAGAACCAGCCTTATTTCTTGAGAACAGGTATTCCTGGCCTCATGGTGATGGGGATAATGGAGTGTGCATACTCCAATCCCATCCTGCACTGTAGGGAAACATACAGAGCATCATTTTACACCTAGCATGAGGTCCTCAGATAATACCTGGAATGCCTAGGTTACTCATATTTGAATTTTAGTTTGTGTCTAAATAGCTATGCATAACCTGGGTGAAATCTTAAGGAAATCTCCACAGCACAGTTATGCACATATTCAGTTATCAAATGATATTCTGAACTCTCTTCTCTGAATGTTCACTAATAACAGTGTTAAAGATGTACTCTACTTCTCAGTGACTAGTCAGAATAACATAAATGAAATATTTCTGGAGAGAATCATTCTTCTGCCAGATTGCAATGCAAAAGTTGAATAAATCCTAGTGTTCATGAGTGTTTTGGGGAAACTCTGAAACCCTAGGAAAGAAATGTTTTAATCATCAAGGAACTTGATAAATCTGCCAATAATCTACCTGAGCAAAGCTTGGCCAACTGTACCAGAGAAGAGCTGGGAGCCTTATGAGATTATCTTCCCCATTTCCAGGAGCTGCACCTGAGCTTAGGAATAGTGAGAATTCAGGGTCCATTGAAGAGTCTCAAGTACTCAGACTTTTAGAGCACATGCCAATGCCTACAGGGACTTTTCTTTAGTCAGGGAGCACTTTATCAGTGGGAACAACTCCCTGTGCAAGTACTGGAGTAGTTGGGAAGCAATGACCACCTGGTCACTGTGGATAGCATGATGTATCTAAAGTAAATAGTGTTGTGTGAAGCATTTTGGTAATCTGTTACAATTAAATGCCAAGCACCATAACCACTTCCATTTATATAAAAATGCAAAACACATTTTGTATTTCCTGTCCACAACTCCCCAGAAAATATGAAATGTTGCTTTGCACCCTTTCCATGTGCTAGGCATAAAATGGTTTTAGATAAATTTTCTGTGAGCTCAGTAAAATGAGAAAAACCATGTTATGTACATATGCATATGTATGTTCAATTTTCTCTTCAAATGTGTTTTATAAAACATTGCTTACATAGCCTATACCTATGTGTGTGAAGACTAGTGGGAAGGTATGTGTTTATTTCTTGTTTTGGTTGTACGTCTTCCAAGGTATACTAATATCGTATTTTCTGTCTTTGTTCATTCTTTATCCTAAAGACCATTATACTTCTTCAATATACATTGTCATATCTGGTTTGTATAAAATCATGACCTTATCCCCTTGATTAAAAAGATACACTTTAGAAAAATGAGTCATTCCTTAATGCAAATGTATTGTGAATATTGGCCAAAAAAGAAATCCTTAAGTGAATAAAAATGAACCTATGGTAGATGAATGTTATAAATATATCCCTAGAAAACATATTTGATGTGACATACATAAGCTCATTATGGGTCTTGGCAGAAAGTGGACCTCAGCATGTACAACCATTAGTTTTTCCCTAAAAGAAGTTCAGAATACTTTATTTCAGATCCTTGGAGTGGCCTGGTTTGTGGGAACAAATCAGGGATTTTCTTATAGCTAACAGAGTCTGGGGGCTCTGACCACAAGTGTTTTTGTTTT
>PVKS010054335.1:0-10104 GCA_004027875.1 Aplodontia rufa
TATATTGGAAATATAGAAAGAGGGAAAGATGCTGGGTAGGTAAAGAACTCACTTTTTGTTTTCTCTGCATCTCATAGACATATTTTTTTGGTGTGGGTACTGGGGACTGAACCCAGGGGTGCTTAACCACTGAGTTACTCCACGGCCCTTTTTTATTTTGAGACTGGGTCTCACTAAGTTGCTGAGGGTGTCACTAAATTGCTGAGGCTGGCTTTGACCTTGCTATCATCCTGCCTCAGCCTCCAGAGGATACAAGTGCTGGGATTACAAGTGTGCAGCACTGGGGCTGGAGAGGTGGCTCAACGGTTACCACACTTGCCTGGCATGGGCGAGGATGCAGGTTCGAACCCCTGCACTGCTTACACAATGAAGTGTCAGGAGAAATGAGAGCCACATGAAGAGCTAAATAAAATTGATCTCTCTCCCTCTCTTCTCTGTGTCCCTTTCGTAAAAAACAAACAAAAGTGTGCAGCACCATGCCCAGCTGTAGATATATTTATTTTTTCATTTTATTTATTTTTATTTTTCTTATCATTTGCTATAGATGTTTGGGCAAGCGTAGCAATGTGTAATAGGTTATGTTATAGTAATAACCACCACAAAACCACAGTAATTTAAAATGTTTCTTGTCCACAAAGCATGCCTAACATGCATTAGCAAGAGTACAGAACTGAACAGAGGCATTCAGAGACACATGCTGATGGAAGCTCCGTTATCACACAGTCTTCCCGTCCTCAAAGGCAAGAAAGGTGTGCAGAGGTGCACTAGCTCTTAATGTGACATATTCATTGGCCAAAGCAAATCATATGGCCATGACTGGGTTTACATTGGTACCCAGGGTAAGATGAGGTAGAACCCCACCTTTAACCATAGAAAGGAGTCTACCTTCCCACTCAGCAAAAAATCTTGCCTCCCCACTTGCCACAGATGTTAAAAAAAAAGTTTATGATGTAACATGCCTTGTTTTTGTTTATACTACTTCTGATGTCTAACTCAATACCCTGAACACAGGCAGGAATTCAAGCATTCAAGGTAATTTTTTTTTTTTTTATCAACAAGCCTCAGTGAGGGAAATGCCTAAATTATTTAATCCCCTGGGTTATTTTGCACATTGCTAGATTTTCTTGTTAATTTCTTTGACTCCCAAATCTTAGCTGCCGCAGGAGAAAGCAAGGATCTTGGGAACTGGGTATGTAGCTTGGTGGTAGAGTGCTTGTCAAGGATGTGTGAGAGGCTCTGGGTTCATTCTTAGCACAGCCAAAAAATAAAAAAAAATTATAAAAGGAATCATAAGCCAGTAGACTTAATATTTATTCAACACCAATATTAATGTAGTAACAGCTATTTCTGCAAAGCACATTCCTTAAAGCTTGTTTTTCTTACCAATCTGAAGAAACTGGAGGAATGAAAATACTTTGCTTGTCTAAGGTCACTTAACGCTGTTAATTTTTTTTGTTTGTTTGTATCAGGGATTGAATCCAGGAGCGCTCTACCCCTGAGCCAAATCCCCAGCCCCCCCCCTTTTTTTTAAAGACAGAGGGATAGTGAGAGAGACAGAGAAAGAGAGAAACAACTTTAGTTTTTCACATGGCCTTCTAGCTCCAACACTTACACAACACACTTAGTTGTGTACATGGTGCTTGTGTTTGAACCCGGGTCCTCGTGCTTGCCAGGCAAGCACCAAAACCGCTGAGCCACCACTCCAGGCCCTTCCAGTCCCTCCCCAGCCCTTTTTTGAGACAGCATCTTAAGTTACTTAGGGCCTTGCTAAATTGCTGAGACTGGCTTTGAATTTGCCATTGTCCTGCCTCAGCCTCCAGAGCCGCTGCTGGGATTACAGGCATGCACCACCACGCCTGCACTGCTATTAAATTAAAAGCTCCAAATCCCCAAATAATTCCAAGGAAACAATTTTACTCCCAATATTTAGAGGTGGCTACTGGTTTTCTTTTTCTTTCTCTTTTTTTCCTTTCAGTGTTGCAGAGCCCATGGATGTGGGAATGCTAGGTAAGTGCTGTCACTTAGCTACATCCTCAGCTTCGGATGATGATTTTTTAAAAAGAATTTTTTTTTTACTTATTTCATCTGTTTTTGTTTCTCTGACACTTGGTTGTGAATGTAGTGCTGAAGTTGTAACCCCGGGTTCTTTAACTGCTAAGTCCCTGCATGCACTCCAACTGCTAAGTCACTGCTCTAGCCCCTGCACGATTATTTTTAATATGTGACTTTTCATTTTTGTTGTGGATGTTCTATGTTGTCTGTGGGGATTTAAATCTCTGGAGAATGAAAATACATACCTACCTACCTCTCTTTCAAAACTGTATCACATTTTTTTTTTAAAGAGGACAGTGAGTGTGAGAAAAAGAGAGGATCAATTTTATTTAGTTTTTCATGTGTCCTTCATTGCTCTGACACTTGGCTGTGTACGTGGTGCTGGGGTTTGAACCCGCATCCTAGCGCAGGCCAGGCAAGTGCCGTCACCGCTGAGCCACCGCTCCAGCCTCTCACCAGGTTAATTTGGACCATCACTGAATTACCTTCTATACTATTAATAAAGAAGTTGCTTTTGTTTTGCTACTATTGCTTTTTCTTCCTTTTTTTTTTTTTTTTTTGTGGTATTGGGGATTTAATCAGGGGCCCTGATCCAGTGAGCTACAACCTCAGCGAGCTACAGTCGCAGCCCATTTTTTTTTTTTTGCTTCGAACCTGGAATCCTCCTGCCTCAGCCTCCTAAGTAGATGGGATTACAGGTGTGCAACACCATGCATAGCTAATGAAAAAGGTGATACTTATTTCATTTATTGTCTTCTCAGTAGGGCTGATAGTCACTACTTGGCCAGAATGGCATTGGTGATGGGCTCATATAATGTCCCTCACTTGGTAGAATCCATTAACAAAATGTTGAGTCTTATCCCAAACCACTGCTGGGATGGGACCTGGTCACTGAGAACCATTCAGCTTCATTTGCAAAACGGGGATCACCAGAGACCCTAACTAGATGAGATTAATTAAGCACAGGCATAAAATGTTAATACACTTGTTTTCTCATCTATTTTCCCAAATCTTCCAAGTAATGCTAAACGCTTATTCGCCTTCCAAATGGGCCAGGAATGTAACTAAAGAAGGGATCCGACTGCTCGGGGACTGGGACAGAGTGATCACAGTTCGGGGTCGGGCTCAGGGCGACTGGGCCGGACCTGCACATGGACTGCCAAGATGCTCGTCGCAGCCAAGGAACCCAGATTCGAAGCGGCGCTGAGAGCATTTCGCCCAAACTGCCCTCCTGGGGAGAAGAGGGACGGCAGCCGGGTGACAGCAACGCGGTATACGAGTTGGAGGCAACGTGACCGGGCAGAGCTGCAAACCGCAGCGTTCATGTCCCACCTTTCCCAAAAGGGGGTGCAAAAAGACACAAAATGGCGGAGCCTCTCGTCAGAGGCTGGGGCAACTCCCTGCCGATGCGCACCGGACCCTTCGAGGCGGTTTCCGGACCTTCAGGACCGGAAGGGAGGCCTGGGCTCGCGTCCCAGTAGGAGTGGGAGGGGATACCTTCCCGGAAGTGCCTGCGGCCTCCGGCGGGCGAGCCGACCCACGGTTTACACCGTCCCTGGTCTTGCGAGTACTAGAGGAGGGAATCTGCAACCTGTCGGCTCCCGGTTCTCGGTGCCACTCTCGGGGAGGGCGGAACCCAGGACCTTGTTCCGTGTAGAGGTGGAAAGAGGAGTTGGCGGACCCAAAAGTCCAAAGCGTCATACCACAGTGGCAAAGGAGAGGGACGGAATGGACAGCCCCCTAACTCCTAGGGAGTCCGCTAGATTTATTGCAGAAAATAGTCAGGATGTGTTCATTGATAACGAAGGCGTGCAGAGGGTGGCCGAACTGCTGCTTGCCAAGGCCTCGGGGCCAGAGTTGCGCGTGGAGGGGTGGAAAGCCCTTCACGAACTGAACCCCAGGGCAGCCGACGAGGCCGCTATCAACTGGGTGTTCGTGGTAGACACGCTCAACTTCTCCTTTTGGTCGGAGCAGGATGAGCACAAGTGTCTTGTGAGGTACAGGGGGAGGACCTACAGTGGGTACTGGTCCCTGTGCGCTGCAGTAAACAGAGCCCTGGATGAAGGTTGGTGCCCTGCTCGGGGTTGGACCCGGCAGCCTTTGAGATTCACTGGGTCGAGGGGTGGGGGGGCGAGGGGCGGGTGACAAGGAGCGGGTTGGGCGCTAGAATAATGTGTTAAGGCGGTCCTGAAATTCTTCCTTGCTAATGCCACTGCTTAAAATAAAAAGCATGAGAAGAGGCATAGTCAGTGGGAAAAAAAAGTTTTCCAAAAAATGCCAGCTTAGTGATAGTGACACCTGAACAACAAAGGGGCAGATATTTAAAACATTTTATGTAGTTAAAATGCATGTGATTGCAATAGTTAGAAATGGGGGAATAAATAGTAGGAAATGAGGGGTTTGCTTTTAATGCATTTCTGTAGTACTTACTTGGTTTTATATTAATTGCATATTTTAAAACCAAGAGTCTAATGAATTATCAAAGTATAAAATTGTTCCTCTGAATTTTTATATTTTTCTCTCTATAGGAATACCAATAACTAGTGCTTCCTATTATGCCACAGTGACCCTGGATCAGGTTCAACATATATTTCGTTCTGACACAGAGGTTTCCATGCCTTTGATAGAAGAGAGGCATCGGATTCTCAACGAAACTGGGGAAATTCTACTGGAGAAATTTGGAGGCTCTTTTCTTAATTGTGTCCTAAAAAGTAAAAAAAGTGCACAGAAGTTAATGCACCTGGTCGTTGAAAATTTTCCTTCATATAGAGATGTGACTCAGTTTGAGGTAAGTTTCTTCTGTTGGGAATTTAAGAAGTCTTAATAATTCTCTCAGTGTTTACTCTTTGTCTTCCAGAATTATTCTTAAGAATAAAAGCTTATGCTGGGCGTGGTGGTGGCACATGCCTTTAGTGCCAGGAACTTGGGAGGTTGAGGCAGGAGGATGACAGTTCAAGGCCAGCCTCAGTAATTTAGAGAGGTCTTGGGGCTGCAGCGATGTAACCAGTGGTTACAGCGTTTGCTTGGCATGTGTGATTACTTGGGTTCAAACCTCAGCACCCACGTTCATAGCTAAGTGTCAGAGCAACAAAAGCCATGTGAAAAACTCAGTAAAAATTGATTCTCTTTCTCTCACTCTCACTGTCCTGCTCTCTCAAAAAAAATTGGTTAAAAAAAAATTTAGAGAGATCCTGTCTCAGATTTTAAAAGGATTGGGAGGGGGCTGGAGCAGTGGCTCAGCGGTTAGGGCGCTTGCCTAGCATGCACGAGGACCTGAGTTTGCACCTCGTACACAACTGAGTGTTGTAGCAACAAAGGCCACATGAAAAACTAAATAAAGTTGTTTCTCTCTCTCTCTCACTGTCCCTCTTTCTAAAAAAAAAAAAAAAAAAAAAAAAAGGATTGGGAATGTAGCTCAGTGGTAAAGTGCCTGTGGCTTCAATCCACAGTACAAAAAAATATATCTTGCAAAGTTCAGTGTATATATACTATGCGTTTTCTTTTTCTAGTGTACTTTCACAATATTATTTATTTTATGGTACAAAAAGTTAAGTAGATGTACTTTTATTTTTTTGGTACTGGGGATTGAACCCAGTGGTGCTTAATTACTGAACCACAGCCCTAGACCTTTTTATTTTTTATTTTGAGACAAGGTCTGACTGAGTTGCTTAGGTCCTCATTAACTTGCTGAAGCTGGCCTTGAACTTGTAATCCTCCTTCTTAGCTTCCAAAGCTGCTGGTATATACTACCATGGTGCTGGTGTATACCATCGTGTCCAAGATTTTTTTTAATTGCAAGTGATACACAAATAGAAAAAGCTCAAGCAAACATTTTTGGACGGGTATTTGGGATAGAAACGTACCAGATTAGGGATTTAAATGCCACCAGGGTTTAGCCTCTCATCTTTGCCTCTGTAAACACCATTTATTTGTAAACTTAATTTTCTCCATGTAGTAGAAAAGGATACTCTTCATGAATTTTGGATCTTATTCCTTAGGCCTCTGGACAGAGAGGAGGTAGAAACTCTTAGTCAGTGCCAGTTCTAAAACTCCTGGGCAAGAACTATTTGAACTTCATGGATTATGACCAGCTAAGTACTGCTGCTGGGTAAAGATGGGGCAGAGAGGTAGTTCCTAGATCCGAGTCTGTAGGCCACTGGTGAATTTCTTTTTTCTTTAAAGAGAGACAGGGACAGTGAGACAAAGAAAGAGAGAATCAATTTTATATTGTCATGTGGCTTTCGTTGCTCAGACACTTTGCTGTGTATGTGGTGCTGGGGTTTGAACCCACATCCCTGTGCATGTGAGGCAAGTGCTGAAACCACTCGCTGAACCACCAGTATGGACATGGTTATAGTACAGCAAGGCTCAAGATTAAAAATATTTTAATTTTCTTGAGAGGTTGTGTTGTTGTACAATCATAAATGCATATATAGTAAAAATATGATATGCACCTGGTCCTAATCCAGACCCACCCCCACAACACCCATACTCCACACTCTTGACTCTTCTGTATTTCCCCCATAACAGATATAAATGTCCATGTGTGTGTATATATATATATATATACACACACATACATACATATATATATAAGATTGTTCATTTTCTAGAATCAAGTGTTTGCATAAGTATATTATTTGGCTTCTAGGGGGAGTAAAGAGTAAGCTGCATTGCTGATCTCCCCCTAGATCCCTCCTTTCTCTCCCTCCTCCATCCTCTCTAACATCTCTATAGTTCCCCTAATTATGTGTTGCTTTGACTTTGGTGGGTCTGAGCTTGAATACCTTTCATTCAATCCTGGGTTTTGCTCTAGCCTCTGCAAATGAGGGGAAACATTTGACCTTTGAGTCTTTGGGTTAGGCTAATTTCACTAAGCATTAATTACTTCCATTGCCATCCATTTACCTTGAAATGCTGTAATATCGTTGTTTTTAATAGCTGAGTAGAACTCCAGTGTATATGCCACAGTTTTTGGATCCATTCATCCAGTGAAGGGTATCTGGGTTGGTTCCATAATTTAGCTATTGTAAATTGAGCTGCTATGAACACTGATTTTGCTGTGTCACTGTACTGTGCTGATTCCAGTTCTTCTAGGAAAATACCCAGAAGAGGGATAGCTGGGTCCTACGGTGAATCCAGCCCTGAATTTTTGAGGAATCTTCACACCACTTTCCAGAGTGGCTGTACTAGTCTGAAGTTCTACCAACAGTGTGCTAGTGTTGCTATCTCCCCACAATCCCTCCAGGATGTTACTTTTTTTTGTTTTTGTTCAACAGATCTTACATATTGGAGGGAATTGTTGTTACATATTTATACATACATAGATATTGACAGAATTAGTTAAGGTTGATCCTAGTCCAGGATCTCTCCCCCTTTATCCATTCCCTGATCTCACGTCTCCTCCTTTCTCCCCCAACCCCTCCAGCATCTATTATTTTTCATATTCTTCATTTTTGCCGCTCTTGACTGGAGTGAGGGGGACTGAGTGAAGTTTTGTTTTGCATTTCTCTGATTGCTAGTGATGTAGAACATTTTCTCATATATTTATTGGCTTTTTGGACAGTCTCTGTTGAGAAGTTTCTGTTTAGCAAGCCAAGGCTGATGCCAGTTCATGATCTCTCCCTCGCACCTTTGAATTCTCCCTGATCCCATGTTTCCTCTACTTTATCCCCATGTTAGTTGGGCTTCTCATGGATGTTGAGGGTTCCCAGCTGGATTGATAATCCCCTACTCCCTCCCTCCCCCTGCCTTGATATCCCCCCAAAACACTCTCTCCCCTCCTTTCACGCCCTTTTACCTCCCAGCATCATAGCCATGGTTCCCCCTGCTTGTGTAAAAATTCACCCATGTTGAGGTTATTTAGCTTAGCCAACTTTCAATATGCTTCAGATTGTATTCCAGCTTCCACATATGAGAGAAAACATTCGGCTCTTGAGTCTCTGAGTTTGTGATATTTCACTCATCATAATTTTTTCTATCTCCATCCATTTGGCTGCAAATGCCATGATATCATTCTCTAATAGCAGAGTAGAACTCCATTGTATACATGTACCACAGTTTTTTAATCCACTTGTCCAGTGAGGGGCATCTGTTTTGGTTCCAAAGTTTAGCTATAGTAAATTGAGCTGCTATAAACACTGATGTAGCTGTGTCTCTGTAGTATGCCGATTTTAGCTCTTTTGGGAAAATACCCAGGAATGAGATAGCTGGGTTGTATAGTGGTTCCAGCCCTAGTTTTTTGAGGAGTCTCCACACTGCTTTTCAGAGTGACTATACAAACTGCAATCCCACCAACAGTGTGATAGTGTTCCGTTCTTCCCATAACCTGTCCAGCATCTGTAATTGTCATATTCTTCATTTTTGCCACTCTCACAGGAGTGAGGTGGAATCTGTGAAGTTTTGATTTGCATTACTCTTATTGCTAGTGATGTAGAGCGTTTTCTCATATGTTTATGGGCTTTTTGAACTTTCTCCGTTGAGAAATTTCTATTTAGTTCTCTAGCCCATTTATTGATTGGATTATTTGTGGTTTTGGTGTTCAGGGTTTTTTTTGTTTTTTTTTTTCATTTCATAGTCTTTAATTTCTCTTTATAAATACATCAAAAATATAAAACAAATATATTACTGTTTTGCATTTGTAGATCAGAAAATACTTATCGCTAATAGCATATAATTAGCAAATAGCACATTATTAACACATGATACTAATTCTTAGTCTTAAAAAGCTGTTAGTTTCGTCCCAGACGTTACAGTAATGCTTGACATTTATTCCTTTTAAAATAATAATTTATACTTTTTTCACTGTTCTGGTAGTAATTGTTATATCCATTAAACATGGCAAAAATTACATTTAATAGTAAACATAAACTGCTAACATGTATATTTTATTTTATTAAGCAACTTTATTTTTATTTATTTATTTTTAAAATATTTAATAGTGTACTTTTATTTTTTTTTTATTTTTATTTGATAAACATGGTCTTAGAACTCGGAGGGGTTCATCGTCAAACAATCAAGAACAAAAGTGTAATGATGGGCTGGAACGGTGGCTCAGCAGTTTTGGTGCTTGCCTGGCAAGCACGAGGACCCAGGTTCAAACCCCAGCACCACGTACACAACTAAGTGTTGGAGCAACTAAATCCATGTGAAAAACTAAATAAAATTGTTTCTTTCTCTGTCTCTCTTGCTGTCCCTCTTAAAAAAAAAAAGTGTAATGACAGAACAAGCCAATATTGGTGCCAGACCATGGTTTCCCCCCTTTGGGTACCCCATGGTTCCATGTTTCACTTTACTTAAGACCCAAGTTAATTGGACTTCTCGTGGAAGTCAGAGGTTCCCCTCAGGTTAGATTCCCCCATACTACTTCCCTCTGGTCACCTTGTTGTCCTTCCTATTCCCTTCCCCCCTCCCTACCTTCCTCTCTACATCTCCCAGGAACCTAAGCACAGTTCCCCATGATCATGTAAGAATTCATACATGATGAGGTAATTGTTAGGTTAGCCATCTAATAATGTACTGATTCTGCTTATATTCTAGCATCTACAAATGAGAGAAAACATTCAGCCCTTGAGTCTCTGAGTTTGGGATACTTAACTTAGCAAAATTTTTTCCATCTCCATTCATTTGGCTGCAAATGCTATAATATCATTTTCTCTAATAGCTGAGTAGTATTCCATCGTATATATGTACCATAGTTTTTGGATCCATTCATCAAGTGAGAGGCATCTGGGTTGGTTCCATAATTTAGCTATAGTGAATTGGGCTGCTATAAACATTGATGAAGCTGTATCTCTATAGTAAGCCGATTCTAGCTCTTTTGGGAAGATACCCAGGAGTGGGATAGCTGGGTTAAAAGGCAGGTCCAGCCCTAATTTTTTGAGGAGTCTTCACACTGCTTTCCAGAGTGGCTGTACCAGTTTGCAGTCCCACCAGCAATGTAACAGTGTTCCCCTTTTCCCACAGCCCCTCCAGCACCTGTCATTGTTTGTATTCTTCATTTTTTTTTTTAAAGAGAGAGGGACAGTGAGAGAGACAGAGAAAGAGAGAAAC
>PVKS010054336.1:0-10118 GCA_004027875.1 Aplodontia rufa
TTTTCACTGTCATATGTATACGTGGAATGGCTGTTCTCACTTTTGAAAGGATTTTTCACAAAACTGCTCTCAGAGACCAACTCAAGGCTGCATATCTCTAGAACCAGCCCTGCCTGATCACTAAGCAATACCATTTGGTTTTGGTTTCAAGGCTTGCAGTTCACTCTGCGCCACTCAGAAGTCTGACTACCATCATATGAATGTTTTGATTTCTGATACTTTCCTTGAATTTCAGGGAAACAATTGTGATATAAATGGGTGGAAAGGTAAATCCACTTTAGGCAAAGTCAGAGAATACAACTTTTGCACAAAGCTTGCTTCATTTTGGGATACTGGGGTCTAAAAAAATGGATTAGCAGTTGCTGTGAAGGCAGAAAATAACATCATAACTTTTTCCACCTCATCTACAGTCTGTTAGAGGCAGAGGCATGAAGGATGGACAGCATAGGAAGTTGTAGCAAACCATAACTTTCTTAGGAAATCAAAGAAGCAATTTGAAGTGTAAACTTGGACCATTTTTCTCTCATCACAGTCTAGGCCCAAAGCAAACCCAGGGATAGTTGATGAATTTCCTACAAGAAACATCATTGATGAGAAACTGGACCCAGTCACTGAACACAGGTGAAAAGTAAGAGAGGGACAGGAAAGATGCATTTCAATATAAGGGAGCTTATTTTGTCTGTGAAACCAAAGCTTGGAAGAAGACTTTTTTATCTTGACACTTCCCCAGGCTGTAGTTCTGACCTGTATTGTTTTATTTCATAGCTTGCTGAAATGGAAAACAAGCAAAAGAAATGACTGAAGGAGGAGGAGGAAGAGAAGCAGAAGGAGAAGAAGAGGGGAAGCGGAGGAGGGAAAAGAAAAAGAAGAAAAGGAAATAAATTCAGGGTCCAGAGATCAGATATCCACTAGACCTATGGCATGACCTGTTTCTGGCATCCTGATTCTCCCCATGAGAAAGCAGAGCCTGGAGGCCCAGCAAGATGGTGTGGGTGCTTAGTATAGGATCTCCAACAAGATATACTATTGTTGACCCTTTACGATACTCCAAAATAATAGAACACCTATTTATATTTTTATCTTGACTGTTCAATATTCTAGTACAATGCAAATTTTATAAGGTACATGAGTACTAGGTATTCACTAGGTACAGGACAATTTTTGGCCATCCCCTATAAAACAGCAAGTGTACATATATGGGAATGTGTTTCAGTTTAGAGGTACAGCTTCAAAATGATTCAGGGCTTTGTTCTGAAGGATCATCTATGACAAAATGCTTGACTAAACTTTAATCAGGTTCCAAAAACTTCTCCTAGGCCTATCTGCACATTTCTTTGTAAAATCTAGTTTGAGCTGTGTCAATTTTGCTAAAGTAACCCACACACACATATTTGATATATGATCATCCTCAATATTTAATCAGGTTCCTTATCCTCTACCATGTCCTAAATGATGTCTGATGACTCTGGCATGTCTTCAGGAAAACATCGTATTAGTTCAGTTTAGTCACAATCTTCCTTGTCCCTGATGCTTCTTATTAGTGATTCTCTACCCACTGACCCTGACCCTTGGCTATCAATTTCCACTTGCCCATGGTGTATTCAGAATTGAGCATCATTTCTCTCTTCTACTGAAGGACTGCATTTATCATGATGATATTAAATAATGTCTTTCTTAGTGTACTTGAACAAATGTCATTGAATATTATTTTAACACCTAGAAAGTTGTATGTGGTCTTGGGAGCTGGTCCCATAACTCAAAACCATTTGGAGTAAGTAGAATACTAAGCTGTCTCTACTGGGGTCTAGCACAATCACTCAAATATAAGATGAATGGATTGGAATGGAAGACCCAGGAGGCAGAATTCTGCTTGTCTATCAGAACCACTGCAGACAATGTGAGCCAATATACATGGACAGGCAAAAATTCACTCTTTTATTTTTTTTTAAAGGAAGAGGGACAATGAGAGAGAGAGAGAGAGAATCAGCTTTATTTAATTTTTCATGAGGCCTTTGTTGCTCTGACACTTTGTTGTGTATGAAGTGCTAGGGTTTGAACCTGCATACTTGCACATGCCAGTCAAGTACCATAACCGCTGAGCCACTGTTCCAGCCCCAGGCAAAAATTTATTAACCAACACACAGGTTGAACAGTAGGATTTTAACTGACAATCCTTCCTGCCAAAATCTTAAAAATGAAAACAAACTGAATATTACTTCATTATAAAAGCTTTTGACTCTAGAAGTCATAAGCCATTTGTTATTGAACTAAGCAGAAATGTAAAGGGTTTGTCTATGGGATCTTCCCAATTCTTTTTGTCCCCACTGCCCCATCACTATCACACCTCTCTTGGAATCCCCCATCCTGCCTGGGCCTCCTAGGACTATGCCTTATAACACTAACCTTTGCTCCAAAGTCCTTAAGAGCAATTTTCCTGGAGGCAGAGGCTGGGGACAAGGACCCAGAGTCATGAGTGTGTCTGCAGAAACGTGAGCCAGAGTGGGCCTAGTGTTCTTCTTCTGAAGCACTCCAACTTTTTCTATCCTAGGACACAGCAGCAGTCTCCAGATGCTGGCAGGAGGCTTTACCCACATTTCAGATTGACAGGGAAATAAATGGGGCCATGTCCAAGCACAGAGCATACAAAAACAGAGAGAAGCAAGCCTCCAGGGTGAAAGGGCCTTTGGAGGAAGCAGGAATACAAGAGTTCAAAATTCATTCCCCGCACTTAAGGCAAATAACTCATCCTCGGAGGTCCTCAACCATCTCAGTTCCTAAACTGGACTGCTTTTCCTCACTTGATTCTTGTCAATCTGAATCGTTCACCTTCCCTAATGCCTTATCCCATCAGGGCTTCCCTGAGATTTGGGGGCTACTCTTCTTGCTTTCTCTCCACTCCTTCACTTCACTCTCTAGACTTTCTCCTCTGCTTTCCTGTCATGGGGCAGCCAGGTGGGTAGCACATGGGCTCCATAGTCAGAATCCTGACTTCACTTTTTCCTCAGGCAAGAAGCTGAAGCTTTTTGCCTCATTGTCCTGATCTGTAAAATGGGAATGATAGTGTCCACTCCATGAGGGTGCTTCAACATATGGTTGCACTGGAGATTAGGTCTCTAAGGTAGTAACCAAGATTAAATAAGGTTATAAGGATGAAGTCATGATTTGGTAATAGTAGTGTCCAAATATATACAAAGAGACATCAGAGGGGCTAGAGTGGTGGTTCCGCAGTTATGATGCTTGTATGGAATGCACAAAGATGTGGGTTCAAACCCAGCACCATGTGTACAACAAAGTGTCAGTGCAATGGAAACCAGATGAAAAACTAAATGAACTTGACTCTTTCACACATTTTCACCGTCCCTCTCTCACTTTAAAAAAAGAGGAGGGGGACATCAGAGAGCTCAAAGCATCTCTGTATGCCATGTGAAGAAAGTGTGAGAAGGTTGTCATTTGTGGACAAGAAGGAAAGCCTCACCAGCAACTCATTCTGATAGGCCTTGATCTTGTACCTCCAGCCTCCAAATAAATTTCCGTTGTTGAAGCCACATTGTCCATACAGTCAGGCTAATTTCTTAAGCATGGTATTCCAGGCTTTCTAGAGTCTGACAGAAACTTTCCTTCCCAGTCTCATCTAACTTCCATCCCAGTCTCAGTCTTGCTGTGTCCCATCAGCACACTGAGTGTCCTTGCATACCTATTAGCTTCACACTGGTAAGTCACCCTACCAGTAATGGCCCTCTAGAACACACATCCATCTGCATGAACCCCCACCATAGGGCACACAAGCCTTCATGGTCCCAAAATACATGTACCTCCCCTCTGTTAATCTGCATGTGGAGTCCGTAGTATGATTCTCATAAACTCTGTGTTTCAGTGACAGGAGCTTGATTGTTTTCATTCTGTCATTGTCTGAGCCTTGCATGATGTGTGGCACAAGATATTCAGGCCCATCACCATGTACCTTTTACTCAGTTTCCATGAAAGGGAACATCTTGTAAAACTACATTATAATATTGCAACTAGGATTGATCCAGTCAGGATACAGGGCATCCCCACACATAAGAATCTCCAATGTTGTCTCTTTGTATAGCCACACCCACTTCCTTCTTATCCCAAGCATTTATGGTCTGTTATGGTCTGTTATCCATTCTATGATTTTGTTATTTCAAGAATGTACATACAATAGGATACATTTTAGGATTGACTGTCTCATGCAGGATAGTTTACTATGAAGATTCATGCAGGTTATTTCACATATCAGTAATGTTATGGTTTAGGGGTACCCCAAAAGCTCACACATGAGACAATGCAAGATTTGGAATGGAAATAAATGGGATAAAATATATACACTCTCTCTCTCTCTCTCTCTCTCTCTCTCTCTCTTCCCACCCCCTCTCCTCCCAGCTGCTTTGCTCTTCCACACTCTTCTGATACAAAATTATGCCTCAATCCAGGCCCTGAGGCATGGAGTCAGCCACCTATGGACTGAGACCTCTGAAATCATTAGCCTCCAAATAAACTTTTCCTACTCTAAAATTGTTCTTGTCAGTTCGTTTGGCAACAATAATGAAAAACTAACTAAAACAAAGAGTTTGTTCTGGTATAGATGTACCAGAGTTTAACAATTCACCCACTAAAAGTTATATATGTTGCTTTCTGTTTAGTGATTTTTTTTGTGTCTAAGAATTCTATAAAAATTTGTGAACTTTTTTTGCATAAACCTAAATTTCTACTTCTTCAGGATAAATATCCAAGAGTACAGTCAATCAGTAGATTATTTAATAGTGCATGGTTAAGGGTTTTTTTATTGTTTTGAGGTAGTTTAATGATTTCAAACATAGTGCCTCCAATCAGTTTTTATTTATTTATTTTTTAAGAGAGGGAGAGAATGAGAGAAAAAAAGAGAAAGAAAGAATTTTATTTATTTTTCCATCTCGCCTTTGTTTCTCAGACACTTAATTGTGTATGTGGTGCTGGGGTTTGTAGCAGGATCCTTGCACAAGCCAGGCAAGTGCTCCAACCTCTGAGCCACTGCTTCAGCCCCTCCCATCAGTTTTTAAAAGCTATTCACAGAAATTTATTCTACTACTTCTACTTTCAAATACATCAAGTACTTCTAAATATGTAGAAGGACTAAAAATTCCACATAAGAACTTGTCCACTACGCACATAGCACTGGTAAATAAAATTGAACATGTAGCAATGGTTATATAATCTGAGGTATCTTCAAACATAACCATTTTGTCCTTGAACCTTTCCCTCCGCACTTCCTTTTCTCTATTTCAGTCCAGTGGACAAATACAGGCATATGTAATGCGTAGATATAGTTGAACAATTCATACTCATAAGTCAATGAGAAGCTTTCCTATGAATTTCAACATAAAATGTACAAAATTTGCTAATTTCACTGACTACCTGGTCAGACATTGGAAATCTCTTTATATCTAGAGACTAGATTTTGCAAAATTGGGACTCATTTGTTCATTGTATACACAATATACACAGCAAAACAAAAGGCATAAAACATACAGAAAACTGATGTCTGAGAATGTCCAAGTATCAGCACATTAACATATTACTATTTGCAATTGCTTCCCTCCCACCTCTTCCATATCACTGAACAAGTACAGATAGTAACGTACTGTTCAGAGATGATTTAACAGTTCCATTCCCAAAAGATAATATTTCATATATATTTTAGCAGAAAGATATTTACAAAGTGGTATTTTATTACCTTTACATTTAACATATATCAAGCACTTCTAAACATCTAGATGGACTAAATATTTTAAGTAGAGACTCAGTTTGTCCACTCTGTACATGACAGACTTGAACAAAATGCACACATGTAACAACAGTACTAATTTGAAAATGTTTTCAAAATGTATCATTCTGTCTCTTCACTAACCCAGTTGGTTATAATGCTCAAATTTTCAGAAAGCAATCCTTCCTAATAATTTTAACACAAAACATACAAAATTGGTTTACAAATTTTATTTTTGTCATACACTGGCAACCTCTATAACATCTAGAAAGACTTCATGTTGATTAGGACTCATTTGCTCTTTACATACACTATGTACTCAGCAGAGTAAAATAAATATATAGACATAAGGAACAATGATTACTCTTGCCTCATAAACATGGCACACATAATGCTCAAGAGTGGATTTGGCTATTGACCTCCCTTCACCCTGCAAAAAACCAATTCTTTAGAATTTTAAAATAATATTTTACAAATTGTTATGTATTTATCTACTTCTACTTTTAAAATTTATCAGGCACTTTAGAACATCTAGACAGACTCTATTTTTTTAAAAAAAGTATTTTGCATTGTCAACTATATGCATATATATACAGTAATGAGGAATAAAGTGCACACACAAAACAATGGCTGTAATATGAAATATGTCTTTTACATATAATCAGTGATCAGTCTGGAATACAACCTACTCCTCTTCCTCTTTCTCACAGTGGTCTTCTCCATGTCTTTACATTAACTGGACAAATGTGGACACATGTCCCTTCTAGTGGTGTTCTAAAAACTCCACTTTAAAGTCACTTCCAGAAAACATTTATATTTTGAGTTTTTAAGACAAATGGGCAGAGGACTCTGGCCCCAGCCCTGGCAGGCGTGCAGGATATCTCTGAAGACCCCACACCCAACACTGCCCAACTGTTGTGCATACCCACCAGTTCAGTAAATATTGGGCCTCCCCACCACCAAGTATCCCAGGTTCCAGCATAGCATGTAGGCTGATCCATTCCAGCCCACCCTGCATCTCTGGGATCTGCGACCCAGCAACATCCAATAACTCAGCAGGTTGCCCAGCAACCCAACCAGGTTCCAAATCTGAGTCCTGGAACCTAGATCCAAAGGGCTCAACAAAAGAGGCTCCTGTTAGAAGCAGCTTTCTGGAAGAAGGTGTTCATCAGAAAGGCAGTGTCAGACCTGATCTTTTGACCTCCAAGGAAGAAGCATCCAGAGACTTGCCTTGTTTCCACACAGGGAACCTCAATTCAAAGACCCAGAAGAAACTTTTCAAAGATGAGGAATCAAGCTACAAAAGGTTCACCTCAAACCTACAATTCCCCTACCAAAGAGTCCATGGACAGGGAACAGGATAAAAATCTAGAACAAATTACCAAAGACCTGATTACTAAAAGGAACAATGAACTAAAAGAAAATTTAATGAAGGGATTAAGAGAGAAAACTTGAGAAATGAAAAACTCTATTATCAAAGAAATAGACACATTATAAAAGTAAGTAATGGAGCTAAAATCTTCAGTCAATCACATCAGAGAAATGATGGATGAATTTAGCAATAGACTAACTTCTACAGATAACAGAACCTCAGCTCTTGAAGAAACAACTTCTGACAATGAGGATAGGCTGAATAAGCTTGAATGCATGGATGACAAAAGGGGGAAAAACTCACAGGAAATGAAGCAGAATTTTCACTATGTCTGGGATGAAATCAGAAGAAACAATAAAAGAGTAATTGGGATAAAGGAAGAAATTGAAACATACTCAACAAAATAGTTAAAGAAAAATTTTTTCCATAGTCAGAAATACTCATCTAAGAAGCATGCAAAACACCCAATAGACCTAATCAAATGAGCTCACTGAGACACATCATATTCAAAATGTATAAAAAGAAAATCAAGGAAAGAATATTAAAAGATTCAAAAAAGAAGTTCCAAATCACTTTCAGAGGTAAACCAATAAGGATCACCTTGGACTTTTCAGCTCAGATTCTAGAAACAAGAAGAACCTGGAAGGAGATCTTTCACTATCTGAATGACCACAACCTGCAGCCAAAAATACTATGCCCAGTAAAACTCAGATTCAAATTTGATGTGGAAATAAGAACATTTCACAATAATATCAAACTTGCAGCATTCATGAACAGAAAACCAGCATTACAAAGAATCCTCAAAGATAAATCCAGATAGAAGAACATACATTCCTCAAAACCCACAAACAGAAGAAATCCAATAAAAGTACACACTATCAATAGACGACCAAGCCTGCACAGAACTTACTAATAAAATATGATGACTCTGAACCACAACCACACTGAGTGTGAACAGTCTCAATGCACCAATCAAAAGACACAGGTTAGATTGGATCAAGAAACAAAATCTGACAATATACTATGACATCCACAGGTGGAAGGTGAAAGGATGGAAAAAAATCTACCAGGTATACAGCCTAAGAAAGCAAGCTGGCATTGCAATACTTACATCTGACAAAGTAGATTTCAAACAAACTAATCAGAAGAGATGAAGGCAGCCACCACATATTAGTAAAAGGAGCAATACAACCGGGGGATATAACCATAGAAAATACTTCCTAAACACCAACACTCCCAACTTTGTGGAAAAATTACTGCATGACATAAAACCACTGTGGACCTCAACATGATAATACTGGGAGACTTTAATACTCCTTTATCACCAATAGAGAGATCATCAAAGCAAATAAACAATAAAGAGATCTCCAGACTAAACAACTCCATAAATCAAATGGACTTAACAGACATCTATAGAATATCCCACCCACCCCAAATTGGCTGATTTTATATTCTTCTCAGCAGCATGGATCTTTCTCCAAAACAGATCACATCCCAGTTCATAAAGGAAATATCAGCACATGTAAAAATATGTGCATATGTGCATGTGTGTGCGTGTGTGTGTGTTTTAGTTGATCCTCCCATGTCATCATTTTTAAGACTGTTTTAACTTTTCTGTTCTACATAAACTTTAAAAACTTCTTTATACTATAGTTTTTCTGCCTTTTCACATAAATTTTAAACTATTATTGTCTATGTCTATAAAGATATTTCAGGGACTTTTATAGGAATTGTATTAAATTTGTATATCATTTTGAGAAAATTTGGCATGTCTATTATGTTGAATCTTCCTATTAACGAATATGGCATGTCTCTCATTCATTTAGATAACTTTTATTTCTTTAATTGGCATTTTATGAGTTTTCAGGTCCTGTGCATCTTCTGTTAAATGTACATCTAACTATTCATTTTTGAGCAATTATAAATGACACTATTTTTAATTTCTGTGTCCTTGTGTTTATCAGAGGCTATTGAAATAAAATTAATTTTTAAATGTTTATCTTCTAACAACTGAATTTGCTGACATCAATTAATTGTAAGAATTGGGGTTTTAAAATAGATTGGAGGAGATTTTCTTCATTGACAATGATGTCATTAGCAATCAGGAAGAGTTATATTTCATTCTTTGTGATATAAGCCATTTACTCTCTTTCTTGCTTTATTACACTAGCTATAAGATAGTAAGAGGAGACACTTTCCCTTATTCCTGGTCTTAGGGGTAAATCATTCAGTCATCATTCAGTATAATGCTAGCTGTGGATCTTTGTAGACACTCTATCAAGTTGGGGAAATTAACCACTGTTTTCAATTTTTTCTCTGAGTTTTTATTTATTTATTTATTTATTTATTTATTTATTTATTTATTTATTTTTTAGGGCTGAGGACCGAACTCGGGGCCTTGCATGTGCTAGGCAAGCACTCTGCCGCTGAGCTAAATCCCCAACCCCAGTTTTTATTTTTAATAGGTGTTAAATTTGTCAAATGATTTGTTAATATTGATAAATCATGTGCTATTTTTCCTTCTTTAACCTATTAATATGTGGACTGTGTTAATTTAATTTTGAATAACATAACTTTGCATTTGAGAAATAAACCCCATTTGTCCATGGTGCTTCATTCTTTTATGTTGCTGAATTTTATTTACTGATATTTTTTAAGCATTTTGATATGTATTAATAAGGGTATTAGTATGTCTTATTCTGTCTGTTGTTTAAATTAGGTAATATTTTGTTCTGTTATTCAACTATTGAGTCCTTCCACTGAACATTTAAAAAATGTCTCGGCTTCTCACCAGAGGACATTGATCAAGCCAATGAATACATGAGAAAGTGCTCTAAATCATTAGTAATCAGAGAAATGCAAATGAAAACCACATTAAGATATCACCTTACACCAGTCAGAATGGCAAAGATGAAGAAAATAAACAACAATAGATGCTGGAGGGGCTGTGGAGAAATAGGCACACTAACACACTGTTGGTGG
>PVKS010054337.1:0-10105 GCA_004027875.1 Aplodontia rufa
CAGTTTACTATAGCTAGACTATGGAACCAACCCAGATGCCCCTCACTCAATGAGTTGATACAAAAACTTTGATACTTATATACAATGGAATTCTCCTTGGCCATTAGAGAAGAAGATATTGTGGCATTTGCAGCCAAATGGATGGAGATGGAAAGAATTATGCTAAGTGAAGTATCCCAATCTCAGAGACTCAAGGGCCAAATTATTTCTCTCATCTTTGGAAGCTAGAATACATGGGGAAGCAGTAAGTTAGATGGCTAACCTTTCAATAAATTCAAATTGTATGATTCTCAGGGTAATAGGGGGATGGCTCTCTAGGATACTTGGAGGGGTAGGGAGGGGGATGGGGAGGGGGAGGGTGTATGAAGAACTCCTAGGAGACTGGAGAGTGGGAATATGGGGGAACTATCTCAGAAGCAGATGTCATTCCTCCATGAGACACGCGTTTCACGCAAGAGTTCTTCTGGTGGAAATTGCAACAGGTGAAACCCAAGGTGGTCATCCATGTTTTTGCTTTACCCCTGGATAACAAAGTATATATACATTGGTTACTGATGGTTTGATAAGGTTTCCCCCTCAATTGTATCTCTATATACTGCTAATAAAAAATTAAAAATAAATAAATAAATAAATAATCTAAGGTCAAATTTCTCATGCACGGTAAACAAAACTCACGTAGTGTTTGAAATGATGATCAAGGCTCCTAAATGTAATCTACCAAATTCAACTCCTAGAAAGTGTTATTAGCTAACTGTGGACTTGTGAGAGTAAACATGATATCATACTTCAACATTCCAGATGTGCAAGAAACATAGAATAATAACTTTAGATTTTGATGGAGAGGAAAAAAAAATAAATAGGAGAAAATTAAGCATAAAAGAGTAACTTTGTGATCCAAAGTAGTTCTGAAATCCAGCCTTGGAAATGATGGAATTTACCTCTTTGGGTGTTAAAGCTTAGGGTTAATCTTCCTTGTCCTTGCTTCTACTCTTTGAGTCATTCCTCCTTTTTTATAAAGTTTGGTGCATGTCTGCACCTGAGCTGTTCCATCAACTCCCTTCTAAACAGTTGATTTTGATGGTCAGGCAAACTTTTAATTTTGCACTTTCTCTGTTTCTCCTAGTCCACACTGGGAGTTTCTTAACTGAAACATGTTTCTCAAGAATTTTGAGGAGATACTGGATATATGCCTCAGTAGCAGGGCACTTACTGCGCATGAGTGAGGCCCTAGGTTCAATCTCTAGAACGGTGTTCTGCTGTGGGGCTGTGTGTGTGTTTGCGTGTGTGTGTGGAGGGGGATGTTAAAGAACTTTCTTCATGGATTTTGCTAAGGTTTATCTCACAGGGTAAAGTTCGCATCCACATTTCTTGTGGAAGTAAATCCTTTGGTATTATGACCTACTGAGATGGCTGAGGGTTAGGAGCTGTGTGCTTTAGAGATTCTCTGTTGGTTCTATGAGGCACATCCTCATACCTTTGTATATCAAATATCTAACTTTTTAGGGTTTTAATAAAATGCTATATGGTAGGATACTTGGTCATTTCTCCTAGCCACCTTTTCAACAGCCATTTCTTATTCTGGGCATTTGTTACCACCTGGAGGAACAGCAGATTTCAAAATCATCTATTCCCAGTTCTTTTTTTTTTTCTTTTTAATCAGTTTTTCCTCAATTTATCTCTCACTGCTCACATTTTATTATAAAGAATTGCTGTCCGGACAAACTCTCATACTTTGCTCAAAAATTTCCTAAATTATATATATACTTTGTAACTGCTTTGTGCATATCTGGATACGATGCCGTTACTCATATTGCATTATATAATAAGAATCTCTTGTTCTACAGTTTCTGGTAGCATGTTCTTCATTTTTTTTTTTAAGAGAGAGGGAGAGAGTGAGACAGAGAGAAAGAAAGAATCAACTTTAATTTATTTTTCATCTGGTTCTGGTTTCTCTCACACCAAGTTGTGTACGTGATGCTCAGGTTCGAACCAACCAGCCACTGCTCCAGCTCTGTTCTTTACTTCTTTTCCGGAGTCATTTTTAATTGTCTGTTAAAGATAATATAGACTTTCTCTGTTGTCCTCCAGAATATTCTTCAAGTCAGTTTTGAAGTCACTGCCACATTTTTTTGTATTTGTTAGATAATCACCCCACTTCCAGGCACCAAAATCTGCATTAGTTTTCCACTTCTGTATAACAGATCAATACAAACTTAAGACTTGGGTCAACTCACAGGGTTAGGGGTCCCTTCCTCCAAGTAAAACACTACCAGGCTTTGAATGTGAGCCAGCACTGCAGAATCAACTGAAGCTCCAAGTCCTCTTCCAAGCTCATATGTTGCACAAATTCCTTGAAATTGTATAATTTTAGATGCTTTTGTTTTAGCTGATTATTCACTGAGTATTGTTCTTAGTTCTAGAAAATCTAGAAAGTGGAAGAAAATGAAAAGTAATAAAAATATGTTAAATGAGGTATAGGAAAATCCAGAGAAAGTTAGAAGGTAATGTAAATAAAGCCAAATTGAAGATACTACTCAAAGATGAAATGCCAGCAAGAATAGAAAAACAATGTTAGAAGTTCAATGTCTTCAGAAGGTAAAAACCAAATTTGTTTTGGAGGATTTTGTCATTATTTGGTGTAAATTCTTAGAAGAATATATCGTTTGTTTTCCTTCAAAGAATACTGTAAAATATAATGGAAAGTTCTTACATATAAAAATGAATAGAATAGACTTGCAATAATTTCTTTAAAATATGAATTAAGAGAAAAGGACCCCTCCTTTTTAGGGTATTATGCAGGAAAATAATAATCAAACTAGAAAAATTAAATTTAAAGGGAAGGAATGAAGCCCCTGGCCTGCAAAAAAATCCCTCTATTACAGTAAGGGGAAGGTGTGCTACAGGAAAAGAAAGAAGGCAGGTGATATGGACTAATATAAATGTGCTCATAAGCAATTGCTTGAAAAATAAATTGCTATTTATTGGGAGAATTTGTATGTAGAAAAAAATTTTAGCAGGATGCCTGAGGACCAATTTCTTAACAAAGAACAAACATGAAATTTCTAGATATATGGAATATTATCTCCCAGAAAAATGTCAAATAGACCACATACATATCTGAATACAAAAAGGGGATTGAGCCTCTATGTAAACAGAATAAACTGCCATGTCACTCAGAAATTTCATCAGACAAAAAGAAAAGCAAGACCTGGGGAAATTTGTTAAGAATCCTGAAGACTTCTTGGTCTGCTTACAGATCTTAATTTCCTGTACACTTGAAATTTTAGTGAAGTTGGACATAAGATAAGAGGTTTGACACATATAATTAATGATTTAACTTTATAGTCCTTTGTGTATATTCAGAGACCATTAAAGTTTTATAGAACTAGAAATAATTTAGAATTATTGTTTCAAAGAGCTGATGGAAATTTATCACATTTGTATTCTGAGGAGAAAACATCGGAGGATGAATGAGTAAATTTCAAATAAATTAAGTTGTGTTACTAGAAGAGTTCATTAAAATGAAAGAAGAGAAGACAGATATATTTAAGTTTTGTGTCATAATTTTCAATTAAATAATAAATGTGTTAACAGTAGCTTACAAAAATTATCCAGAAAAAAATTCAAGAAACTTATATTCCCAGGTGAAATCCATTTTGCTCCCCAAAATTCTGATACTATTAAGTCTGAGGTCAAATCAAAGCAGCTTTCATTGTAAACAGCATTTTGGAGGTGCTGATGTGCTCAGCCTACTGAACATAATTTTGAACCTTAACTATGAAAAATTATGTTAAATATTTAGGGAAATAAAAAAATTGTGTTAATAGTTTAATCACATTTGTTTAGTTAATATTTTTTCTTGCTGGGTAGTTTTTTGTTAACATTACTTATCTATGTAGCTAATCTACTTTTGAATAGCCCATTGTATTTATCATGCAACTACTAATGAAGCCTTTATTTATAATTACTATAGTAGAGCTTTTAATATATAGATTCATTGAGATATCTTAAAATCCAGATAAACTTTTTCATCTAAATATACATTTCATTTCTATAAACTATATATTGTTAAACTTTTTTTAAAGGGAGACTGATAGTGTGAAAGAGAGAGAAAGAGAAAATCAATTTTATTTAGTTCTTCATGTGACTTTCATTGCTCTAACACTGAGTTGTGTACGTGGTGCTGGAGTTTGAACCCATATCCTCATGCATGCCAGGCAAGTTCTGCAACTGCTGAACCACCCCTCCAGCCCCTATTCCTAAACTTTTTGAACAATATATTTGGTTAACTTGTGCTCTCTACCAGATAGTGTTTTTATTACTTGGGATATACTAGTGAATAAATCAACCAAAAATTGCTGTGCATTTCTAGAGCTTAGTTCTGCAACGAGAAGTATAAATAAGTATTAAAGATAAGAAACATTCTAACATGTCATAATGGGATAAATGCTGTGGGAAAAACAAAAAAAGAAAAAGCAGGGAAGAACATTCTACTTCACAGTATTATGTAGCATTAAGTGTGATGGTAAGAACAGAACATTTTGTTTTGTTTATAAACAGAGCGACAGTGAGACAGAGAGAGAGAGAGAAAGAGGGAGAGTTTTATTAAGTTTTTCATGTGGCTTTCATTGCTCTGATACTTAGTTGTGTACATTGCCCTTACCCTTGTCAAGGTTTGAAATTATTACAGCAAGTGCGCACCTTTCCTTTGTGTTTCTGAGGTTTTCATAGTGTATTTTTATTGATGCTTCCCAGAGATGGTAAATTCTTAATACAGTATTTTCATAGAATCATTACCATTTGATCCCTCTGTTCAACCACTACAGTTTGGCTGTCTTCTATCCATTTCAGAATTTTGTTCCAAATGTTCTCTATGAATTTAAAACTTGTCTTTTGCTCTAGTTAATCCTATTTTCTATTTGCATATAATTTATTAATTTTTAAAAGATCATGCCAGAGAAAAGAATGCTAAAATCATATACTACGTTTAGAGAAAAGTTTAATGGCCCATATGGAAAGCATAGTTTTAAAAACATACCAGGTGCATGTTTATTTGTGTTTTATATCAGAAAATAAAATGCAAATTTGTAAATAATAGCCTTCTGATCTTTTCAAGAGAAAGACTAAAAAAATGAAGGAAAACACATGCTCACATTCTATCACTTTCAGTTATTAGAAAGAATACATTAAAGGAATTATTTTTTTCTATTGAACTTTTCCCCAAAATATCAGCTAATTTAAAAATGCATTGAAGTACAAATTAATGTCAATACATTAAAATATGTCCTGTCAGTTCTCACTTAGAAATAAATAAATCTAGTACAACAAAAGTTGTATTAGTAGAGCTGAAAATCTCTAGTAAGGTACAGGAAATCATTAAGTAAATATTGAATGTTCTTGAAACAATAATATATTTGTATATGTATATATATATATATATATGTTTTAGTATCTTTTTAAGGAGGGAAAGATAGATGTAACATGAGCACTAATAAAATCTATTTGTATTGTGACAATTTTAATGAATGTGTGTACTTCAGCAAAGTGTATAAAGTGTATATTTAATACACACAATACAATGCCTAACATAGTATATATAATGTTTAATTTTCTGTAATTTAGGTTCAGACAGTTTTCTTCTTGTTCTTCAGTATTTTGACCCTATTTTCATTAATCATTAGGGTCTATTTCCATTATCTTTGAAACTATGTGGCATTTTGTGATCTTTTGAACCACTAGAGAGTGTGGCAGAGATGGCAATGTGAGACTTACCAGCTTAGGTCATAAGGAACAGTGTGGTTTCACAGAAGTTCCTACTTTTGAATACTGCGGCCCTCAAGTTTAAAGTTTGGTGACTGAATTAGACATATTGTGAAGAAGCCCCATCTATTTCAACATGGAGAAGTCGTATATTGATATATACATAAAAAGATAGTTACAGCTATTTTCAGAAGCTTAATTTTGCCGTGAATCAGTGTAAAAAGAAGCTAAAAAGCAGGAGAATCATTAGGCTCTAACTTTCCACCTTTCCCTTAACACTCTTCACTTTGTTCATGCCCAAGTGGCAGCTTCCACTGTGTGGAATAGGTTCCCAAGAACAAAACACAGAGATTTCTGGCCTGCAGCCTCTTGAGTCTGGAGCTGAAGCTGATTGGAACCCGAACACCTGAAGTAGGCTGGTGATGGTTTGCTTTTGATAGATATAGCTTCTGATAGAGACATATAGTTCCCAGCTGATCTGCCATGCCTGCTCCATTCCAACAGCAGACATTATCTGACCACAGTGTCATCAGAGTGTATGAGATACAGCAGTCCAGCTAAAACTTTTTTTAAATTGTGGATTTAAGCAAATTATATTAAGTAATAAAATTGTTGTTATTTTTGATACTCATTTTGAGAATGTGTAAGTACACAGCAGTAGTTAATCAGAAGCAGCATCATGACACATCTTTCACCAAGGCCAATCCAAATGCTGCTATTGCAAAATGCCTAACATGCCTGACGCAGAGCCTGATACTGAGTCTTTGATACAGGACTAGTTCTCAATTAGCCTGCCACTGGTGACACTTTGATTGCAGTTGCTCTCCTTGCATTCTAAAGCGACTACAGTTTGTTCTTACTGGAACTGATACATATTCCAGATGTGCTTTTGTTTCTTGCCAAGAGTGCTTCTGCCATCTCCACTCTCTGAAGGCTTTCAAATTACCTGATTTAAAAAAAAAAATGAAGTCCTTCAATGAGATCTCTAATATCATTGCAAAAAGAATGTGGAAACTTGAACTAAAATACTCACTGTTATTTGCACACAGTAAATAACCCTGATGTAGGTAGCCTGATGGTTTAGTGGTAGAGCATTACTTAAATGTCCTGTTCACAATGGGCAGCCTGTGGGTGTTGTCTTCCAGAGTGTGATATATGTAGCACTAAACTTATAATTGGTACCTACAGTGCTATGTACTGTATAATTAAAATGCACAGATTTTGTAGTCAAGGTTAGAAGATTAGGTTCCTCACTATCACTTCAAACCATCAGTACATGAAATTTATGCTTGCTATCTGTTCAGTTTTTAACTCTGCCAGATTAGAAATTCCAGTTCATTAAGAGAGAAACTGTGAAGACTGCCCCACTTTATAACAGCACCTAATTCAAAACAGACTCCAACTCTCTTAATCTCTTACAACAATCACCCAGCACAAGGCCATGACCTGTCACAAAATCATCTCAACTCTTTACACAAACACCCATCAGTTGCATGATTGGATAATTAGGTATGCTCCCTTTCTGCAGCAAGCTAATAAATCTATTTTATATGATTTCATGTGTGCCCTCAATGGTTTTTGTCTGTGGGCATTACTAATATATATAAAAATTTCAATCAAATTTGAAAGTGGTTGAGGAGGAGGAGAATGCTATGTAGATGGTTCTTTGGGAATCTTTAAATCATACCATTTATATGAAAGGTATTATGTCAATAGTAAAAAAGGTATTTTTCCTGGGAGCAGTTTAAATCTGGAAATTGTTTTTTATACTATCTGCATATAATGGTATTGCTCATACTTCCATCTTTTACTTCATGGTCTAGAAAGGTAATGCTTTTGTAAGTCAAATATATTTTTATTACAGAATTTGAAGAATTACTGATACACATTTACATTTAAAATGAATAATTATCACATTTTTAGTTGCAGTAGTTTTTGTACCATCTGCCTTACTGGTGGCTGTAAAATTGATGCAGTATCAGAACAGTTCCTCCCACAGAGACTAGAAAAGGGTAACAAAAATAGTAGATAGTAGAATCAAAATCCCAGATGTGCTTGAGATTCATCTCAGATTTTTCCTTGTGACCTAAAACAACTGGGAATCTCTGTCTTTAAAGATGATTGAAATTCTTGCAATCCCAAGAACTGAAAGTGATTGAATAAATTCTCTTTAAAATATTTGAAAATCTCTAACATTCCTATATCACAGGAATTTCTGTTTAAAAAAAAGATAAAAAAGTTTCAAATCAAATCAAGATTGAGGCATATTCATAATAAACCAAATTTAAAGCATTTTGTTTGGAAAAGGCCAAGCTTTGTAAAATAGGATTTCTGAGAAATGTAAAAAGCCAAATGATTATCTTCCTGGAATTATACTATATTATGGAAAATCCTCTAATTAAAAATCAGAAAATTAAATGTTTACATTGCATTAAATTAGTTCACACTGATTTATACATTCATGTTGATTGATAAATATTTGACAGATAAATGTAAATATAACTTTATCTATTCTACTATCACATTACTGTCAACTTATGAAGCAAAATCAGGTTAGTAAGGTATCAGAAGGTTTTAGAAAGAATGTACAATAATTAGCTATCTAGAAATCTGTATTGAAAAGGTGTTTTATTTTCCCATATCATTATTTGTGTCATTTCAAATACTTCAATAGGTGAAATTAAATTATACTGAAATTACCCAAAGACTCATTTAGAATTCCTTTTTTGTCTCTGTAACATCTGCCTTTATCAAAATGAAACTTAAGAGTTCATTTTTCAGACCTTCTTTTTAGAAAAGTACTTTTGTATACCCTAATATGGCAGTTAAAAATTAACAAGAGGAATTTAATTTTGATCTTTCATAGCAAGAATAAAAACGTTATATAATGACACAGTTAAATTGTCTGTGACTGTTCAGGCAACACATTGATTGTATACCAAATATCATCCCTTTAAGTGGTAAAATGTTAAGTTATAGAACTGGCATAAGAATAATGAAGTAAATGGAGTGTATAATAATAAATGTTGACTTTTTACAAATTTATTTATATCCTCTGTATTATAGTATTCTGATGTCTGGGTGCAACTCATGTACTAAATTATTCTAACAGTATATATAAATATATTTATCTGTGATGAATCATATTTTGGTTATAAAAACCATTTTCGCAATGACAAGGACCTAGTTTTTCACTCTTTGAGCAGTGACTATATGGATTTTAAAAAAAAAAGAGACATTGCACCAAGAAATTAACTCTTCTTCTTTTCAAAGCTTATCATCAAACTTGATGTGATTTAGTTCTCCTGAGAAATGCTTAGTTGTTTGCTTTCTTTTCTATTTACATAGAACATATTTTTAGTAGAAAAACTATGATTATTTATATTTCTAAAATAAATGAAGTAAGACTTTCTCATCAAGGAAATTAATGAAAATGTTTTCCAGAAATCTAATGTAAGCTTTTAAGCTATAATCAGAACTTTGGATAACTTATATTCACTAATAAGGCTTTGACAGCTACCTAATATTTCAAGAGACTTTATTGATTAATGAATTAATGCAATTTTTGATATTTTGTAATGGAATACATTAATGATTTTAAAATCTTTAGTATTCAATGATTAAGTACCTTCTATGTGACCAACATATTATATTACAAAATCATGAATAAGTAAAAGATTCACTAAAATTACAAAATAAGCTATTGAAATACTCCTCTTTCATCCTACTGGGTAGCTTTTTCTTATTAGATGTATATAGAGATATAATTGAGGGGGAAACATTATCAAACCACCAATAACCAATGTATATATACTTAATTATCCAGGGGTAATGCCAAATCATGGATGCCCGGCTTGGGTTTCCCCGGTTGCTGTTTGCCCCAAAAGAACTCTTGTATGAAATGGGTATCACATGGAGGAAATGACATCTGCTTCTGAGATGGTTCCCCCATATTCCCACACTCCAGTCTCCTAGGAGTTCTTCATACACCCTTCCCCCCATCCCTCTCCCTACCCCTCCAAGTATCCTAGGGAGCCATCCCCCTATTGCATTGAGAATCATACAATTTAAAGTTATTGTTAGCTTAGCCGTCTAACCTACTGCTTCCCCATGTATTCTAGCTTCCACAGATGAGAGATACCATTCGGCCCTTGAGTCTCTGAGATTGGGATACTTCACTTAGCATAATTCTTTCCATCTCCATCCATTTGGCTGCAAATGCCACAATATCTTCTTCTCTAATGGCCAAGGAGAATTCCATTGTATATAAGTATCAAAGTTTTTGTATCAACTCATTGAGTGAGGGGCATCTGGGTTGGTTCCATAGTCTAGCTATAGTAAACTG